>CM060701.1:167437032-167702032 GCA_030686995.1 Artemisia argyi | reverse complement strand
TTTGAGTGGATTTATGAGATGATGTATAAGTGACACACTAAGGGTGGTGGCAATCATGCTTCCACCAAAACCTCATACCTCACCACCCACTAATAATATCATTCTACCTCATCTCATACCTCAACCATATCTCACCATACATTTTTAGTGGCAACCATGATTCCTCTCTAAACGGTCAAATTTGGTCCCAACGTTCAAAAACTTAAATGCCAAACGGTCATAATATTTTCATGTCGTTTCGGCAAAATATGCCGCAAGGCTTCATACCACAGGCACTCAGCGGTGTTGCCGTGCGGTTTCAATCCATGCCGAGGTGATGCCGAGGGTGTTGCCAGTACCCTAATAACTGTTAGGGTGGTGGCAGTGGTCATTCCCAAAATCCTTCATACCCCCTAACCAACCAATAATATCATTCCAGCTCACTCATACTTTTTGCAAACCTCCCAACCCTTTTTTAGTGGCAACCATACATTTTTCATACCTCCCAATCCACCAACTTTTTATTTTTTTATTTTTTATTTTCATAAATAAATAATTTAATAAAAACATAATATTTCATTACTAATTAAAATAAAAATACATAATACTTGGAATAAAAACACAATTAATAGAAAATTACATAATAAGTAAAAAAAAAGAAAAGAAATAACTAGTCATCGATGTATGCTAAGTTTATTATGTGGTATTTGAATGGGTAAAGTTTAGTATTTATAAGGATTTTTTTTTTTTTTTTTCCTCAAACGGTCAAAACCAATAATTTCCCAATGTATACGTTTTTCAAGCCGTGGAAATGAACTTTCCCGCTGGAGCAAACCTCCCAACCAAACCGCTGCGTGGTGGCGGCGGTGTTCCCGACGGTTTGGGGCAAACCGTTGGCCACCCCGCTCCCACTGACACCACCCTTATCGGCCACTCTCGACACCTAACTGTGTGCGGACAAGTGGCGGACAACTTTTAATTTTCGAGGTTAATGGTGCTAGAATGACAGCCTGGTGTAAGGGTGAGCATTCCGACCGTTTGGACCGGACCGACCGACAAAACCGACCGGATCGACCGAAGGACCAACGGTCCGGTCTCGGATCTTTCATTAATTTGGTCATCGGTCTGGTCCGAACCGACTAAAAAATCGAAAAAATATACCAAAATCTTGCCTAATTGGACCGGACCGACCAGATCGAACCGGACCGAGACCGGCCCGACCACATTCGGTCCGGTCTCGGTCTATGGTTTTTCCCAAAGTCGGTCTTCGGTCCGATCCGGTCCGATTTTTGGACCATGATCACCCCTAGCTTGGTGTATAGGTTATAGTTACTTTATACTCCCAAGTCAATGCTTTCTGGGTATGGGGATTTACAACAAAAGTCAATACCGATTAAGCTGATAATTACACTTTCTTAAAATATTTTATGTGTCTCTGTAATATTTCGAATAGTTGTTTGGCGACATTAAAATATAAAATGAACAGAGGGTGATGTATTGGTACGACGCTTGGCTCACATTTACTCTTTATTAAGAGGATAAAGTTATTTATTTATTTATTTATTTTTCAAAGCTTTGTATTTTATGTTTTACATTTTCGTTTTGTAATTTTATAAAATAAAAAGGTTTAGAAATATTTTTCTTTTGAAAAGTTAAAAATTTAGGAGTATTAGAATCTTTTTTTGAAGGGAAGTGATTGGGGATTGGCACACTATATATTTTTATTGAGACAATCCATTATACAAGTTAAAAAAAGTTAAACTGTTTAATGCATACATTAAAGCGTGACAATAAAAATAAAAAATATACAAATCAGTTCCTCTTTTTTTAAAAGTATGTATAACTTGGCCCGATGAATAATGATTAGTAAGAATTATATAATTTTCATCTAAATAAAATATTGTTGTGAAAAAATGTATACTACATATGTGTATTATTTTGCCTCACATAAATTTTTCTCAATTATATAAACGCATATCCCATTTTATGTTTTAAATTTACCGTGGCAATTATAAGTTATCTAAACTCTCGTGGGTGTGCTCATTTTAGAAAGGTCATTCATGGTGTTTTTCAACACACTTTATGGGCGATACAGAAATGTAGAAATAAAGTTCTCAACTTTTCTTCGGATATGGTTATGGATGCTAAAGATGAAGATATATTCTCGTTCAACCAACGGATCTCGAAGACATGAATTTCGGCCTGATGCTCTCAAAAGCCCTCATCGTGGAATTGTTGGATCTCCTCCCCATATAACCTATTTCCATAATGTAGCTTAATGTAGTCTTGATTTCTTCTTTCTTGGTTTGGTTTGCCTTTGGGTTTGTTGTACATTCTCCTATGTTTTTTTTCTGTCTCCTCTTTGAAGCCGTTTTGTTAATAAAATCTTAGCTTTAAAAAAAAGAAAAAAGAAAAGAGAAAAAAGAAAAAAAAAAAAAGAAAAGAAAAGAAAAAAAAAGTTGATAACATGGTTCATACAAATGAATCTTTAGCTTAGATTTTTCAATCACTTTCTAATTGTGTTACTCCTTCCGTTTTAAAATAAAAGTCATTGTTTGACTTTTAAACTTTTTTTTATTCAATTTTAATTTTAAGTATTTTTTTTTTGTTTTATAATACTTGATTATTTAAATAGATTGAGCTTTAAGTATATTTTCATTGTTATAACTTTCTACAATTATTATATAACATAAATAAAAATAATTAAAGTTAAATTTGAATAAGAAAGACTTTAAAAATGACACGGTGCCATTATTTTGAGACGGAAGGAGTATCACATAAAGGTTACCATGGCGATAATCTTAACTCGGGATTTACTTTGGACGTGATATGACATATACCAAATATTGCACTTCAAATAGTAAACTTGTTTTCTACAAAGGTGGGATCAAGAAAGCTCTCTAAAGGATGAACAAGGAAATACTACACCAACTCACCAGGTTCACAATATGGTCAAACAGCTAAGCTACACAAAGTCTACAAAGCCCAGTCTACATTCAAGAATTCAGAAGCATTGTGGGATAATGTGATGAGCCCAATCACTTGTAAATATAATTCAGATTGTATTTTAGATATATAGCAGTAATAGTGTAATAGTTTAGAATGTTGACTTTTATACTTTGACTTATATTCTATAGATAGACTTTATAACTCATCATTTCAGTTTAATGATAATTTAACCAATTTACCCGCCAAATGGCATTCTCTTTCATTCTCTTTATGGTATCAGAGCAAAGATCATGCTCTACCATAACCACCACATAATTCCACAGTCAAATAACAAACTCCACCACTCATAACAACTTTTGACCATCATAACTAACTTTGACCACCACAAACCATCATAACTAACCACCATTACTACACCAATTTTAATCAAACAACTATTGTTCTCACATCAAGAATATAGTTCTGTAATCAATTCATCACAAATCACAATAAACAACTCACAAAATTTGAAAACAAGAAATGACGGGAAACTCAACTGATTCAAATTCAACCTTTATTAACACAACCAGTGATGAAATCAACTCCAATCATCCACTCTTCTTACATCAAACAGATCAGCCAGGGTTGATTCTCATTTCAAAGAAACTGAATGGATCAGATAATTAGAGTTCATGGAGGAGGTCAATCATGATTGCATTGAATGTGTTGATATAAATAATTGATTAAAAACATTATTCATATCTTCCGATATCTCTATGTTTTGATAATCACAAAACTTAAACTAATCAAACCAAAGATCATGACGTAAACACGTATTTAGTAATAAATAATCACTTTCACCAACAAATCACTTAAGGTATGAATAAACAAAGTGCTTAGTGCAATGTATGATCAAAGGGGTATTTAATTAACTAATACAAAGTTTTTTTAATTATATAATCTTATTATATATCTTTGAAAAACACTTTTGGTAATAAGGAAAAATGTTTTAATCATACTAAATATATGATTTCAAATATTTAACCAAAATCAGTTAGTTTTTCACCAAATAAACTTTCCCCACTAAAAGACAAGTTTTCTGGCCGTTACAGTTGGGCGGCCCCCTTAATTATAAGGGGCGGTCCCCTTAATTTTAAGGGGGCCGGCCATGCTTTAAGGGGGCCGGCCACGCTCCTCTGTCAGAACTTGTTGCCTATAAATACCACCTTAAACCTGGATTTTTTCCCCACCTTTTTTGCACAAAAACTTTCTGTTCTAGATCTCCATTTCAATCCTAAAAATCCTTTGATCATTTCATAAGCCTTTGTTTCCAAGTGATCCAAAGCCTCATTCTTTCAAGTGCAAAGAGAAGAATACTTCTATTAGAAGTATTACAACTTAGTATCATCTTGCTATCTAAGTTGTTTGTTTATATTTTCTTGTATATCTTTCATACTTTGGTGAATAAGGTGTATGTATTAGTTAACTAGATTTAGTTGAAGAATCTAGAATTGTTGTAAGTGTGAAGTGTAACTTGAAGTGAAGAAGAAGGGTTAGATAGTAGTGGTGATAGGAGATTGTAGCAATAGGAGCTTGTAGTGAAGAAATTAAGGATCTCTAGTGGAGAAGACTAGAAGACATTTGTAGATTGAAGTTGTGAAGACATTAGTGGCTTGAAGGTGTCAAGACATTAGTGCATTGAAGGTGTGAAGACATTAGTGGCTTGAAGGTGTCAAGACACTAGTGCATTGAAGTTGCGAAGATATTAGTGACTTGAAGGTGTCAAGACATTAATACTTTGAAGGTGTGAAGAGAATAGAAGATTGGTGTATAGAAGATTGGTGTGTAGAAGATTGGTGTGAAGAAAATAGTAGATAGGTGTGAAGATTGGTGTGTAGATTGGTGTGTAGATTGGTGTGAAGATTGGTGTGTAGATTGGTGTGAAGATTGGTGTGTAAATTGGTGTGTATATTGGTGTGTACGGTTTTCTCCGCCATAAAGGAGATATTTGATCTAGTGAAGAAAACTCTCGAGTAGGTGACTCGGGGAGTGGAGTAGGGCAAGGAAGGTGTCCTTGTAGCCGAACCACTATAAATCCTTTGTGTCTCGGTTTGATCTTTCCATCTCTCACTCTTTGATTTATTACTTACTTGCATTTCACACATAGTCATAATTGATAGTATTGTGCATATGTTGATTTCACATAAAGATCAAACTAAAATCCAATCATAAAACTAATCTTACAAAAACCAACCTAGTACATATAATTATATCTATACACTACTACACATATATATGCTTACATAAAATATATGAAATTGTATATTCTTTCCAAACATTATACATAAGCATTGTATATATAAAACCTTTAATAAATCTTGTATTTATACTTTTGTAATTAAGTGTTTTGAAATTGTACATTATACATAAGTAGTATTTATACTAAATCATAAATTAACTAGTATATATATTTATGTATTAAAGTAATTTGAAAGTTTCATCTTAGAAACTATCTTTTATAAAATAAGCAAAACGAAAAAGGCGTAAAACTATTCAACCCCCCCTTCTAGTTTTCCACAGAATGCAAAGAATAAAATGAAGATCATAACTCGAGAGTTTAGTGAACCTGAGGTGGATTCAGAGTTAAGGCCACTTTGGGAAAGGAACAATGACATGTTAATCTCCTGGATCTTGAACATTGTAAGTGAACAAATCAGCAATAGCTTGAACTTTATCAACTCTGTGTCAAAATTGTGAGTTGAATTACAAGAACACTATTCATAAATTGATGGTCATAGAATTTATCAGTTAACAAATGATATGTGTTGATAATAAATAATGCGTAAAAATGTTATTAATATTTCTCGATATCCCTATGTTTTGACGATCACAAAATATAAAATCATTAAACGTAAAATCATTACGTAAATAAGTATTTAGTGACAAAATATCATTTTATCCAACTAATTCACTTAAGGTATGAATAAACAAGTGCCTAATACATTTTATGATCAAAGGAAGGTTTATTTACTAATTACAAATTATATAAAATGGTATAAACATTTTATATATTTAAGAAAAACACTTTTGGTAATTAAAGGAAAATGTTTATTTCACAATAAATAAATGAATTCAAATTTTTAACCAAATTCAGTTAAATTTTCACCAAATAAACTTTCCTCAGAAAAGACAAAGAAATCAGGCCGTTACAGTGGGCGGCCCCCTTAATTTTAAGGGGGCCGGCACACAATTAAGGGGGCCGGCATACGCTCCTGTGTCAGAATTTTTTGCCTATAAAATACTGGTTCAAATCTGAATTTTTTCCTCACCTTTTGCACTAAAACTTTCTGTTCTAATTCTCTCAAATCATCTTTCTAAAACCTTTGATCATAAACATATTAGTTTTTGTTTTCAAGTGATACTATCCATCCTCATTCAAAGTGCAAGAGAAGAATACCTCTCCAACATCTTGTTTAGAAGTATTTAAGAGTTGTGTATATTGTTAGGTGCTGTGTAAATTATTTGTAAAAGTGTAGAAGGTGTGTAATTGATAGATCTAGGTGGGTTAGTAGTCGTGAATAGAAGTAGTGAAGAAATAGTTGTGTTGTGAAGAAGAAGTTGTGAAGGTGTGAGAAGTAGTGGTGTGTATAAGTTGTGAAGAAGGCGTTTAGTGGTGTGAGATTGGTTCTAGCTACTATTAGGACTCGACATTTAGCTTAGTGTCGTTAATCGGTGTAAGCAAAAGTTGTGTAAGGTTTCTCTGCCAAAAGGGAGCTCGTTGTGTTAGTGAAGAAAACTCTCGAGTAGGAGACTCGAGGAGTGGAGTAGGGCAAGGAAGGAGACCTTGTAGCCGAACCACTATAAATCCGCCGTGTCTTGGTTTGATCTTTCCATCTCTTGTTCATTATCCTATTTACATCTTTATTGTTTACATACTCATATATATTTGCATCTAGTTGTAGCTTGTGATATTGCTAAAATTGATTTCACACAAAGTTCAAACAAAAGGTTCATTCACAAAATAAAGTTTTTATAAATAACCTAAAAAGATACAATATATACATACACATATACTAGCGAAATTGATCATTTAGATTGAGTATATTTTTACAATAAATCTTGTTTTAAAGATTTTGAAAACAAAGTTTTGAAATAAAAATTGACGTAAAATTATTCAATCGCCCCTTCTAGTTTTCCACAATATGATTCAGTTGAAGCAAGCAAGTTGTAGTGTTGAAGTTTATTATCAAAAGTTGAAGGGATTATGGGATGAATTTGATGCATTGGAATCACCATATTTGTGTGTTTGTGCCTGCAACTGTGATAATGGGAGAATTAATGGTGAAAGGGATCAAAGGTAAAGATTAATTCAATTTTTGATGGAGCTGGATGAGGGATGTTCTAATGTGAGAGGACAGATTTTGCTCATACAACCATTACCATCAGTGGCTAAAGCTTACACTATGCTAAGACAAGAAGAAAAGCAAAGGGAAGGTTTAGCTACAAAATCTACATCCTCAACCATCTTTAACACCTACACCAATCAATCAAGATATTCCAACAATTCTACACCAAGATACAACACTCAAAGGAAGGCAACCACCTTTAATCCAAACACTGGATCAGACAGAAGAAACAATCTTTTGCCAAACACTGGTTTAGAAAGAAAAAGCCCATTCAGGAAAGGTGTCTATTGTGGTAAATGTGGTAAAGAGGGACATATTCAAGAGGAATGCTATAAGCTTGTTGGTTATTTTGTGGGGCACCCATTACATGTCAAATATCAACCACCTAAAACCACAAATTCTACTTATAGAAGTAGATCTACAAGGGCAATTAACATGGTTATTGGACAAGATGACTCAAAGCAACCAGTGGAATCTACAAATACATAAGCTTCACAGTCCATGACCAATGCTGATTCTCTTGTATCCTCAAGGTTACTCTAAAACTCTTCCTCCAAATTCAGTGTGCAAGGACTGAAACAGGCAAATAGGCAATGGTTCATCAGATTGACTTCTTTTCTCACTACCTTGGGCTTTCATCAAAGTTATGCAGACACATCATTGTTCACATCCACAAAAGGTCCTCAGTTTCTTGCTTTATTGATTTATGTGGATGATATCTTGGTAGCTAGCAATGACAGGTCACTAATTGACTTCATCAAACTTCAACTTCATACTAAATTCAGCATCAAAGACTTGGGCTCCTTACACTACTATCTGGGCACTGAAATTTTCCAAAATCCCACTGGTCTTGTCATGTCTCAAAGAAAATATGCCCTGGATCTTCTCCAACGTGCAACAGTCCTTAATCACAAACCATCTAGAATACCTCTAGATCCTATCAAACCTCTCAACAATACTGATGGAGAATTGCTAGAAGATCCTTCTCTCTACATGACACTTGTAGGAAAGCTCATTTACCTCACTATTACAAGACCTTATCCTTCATTTTTAGCTCAAGCATTGAGTCAATTTTCTCATCAACCAAGATCCTCTCATATGAAAGCTTTACACAAGGTAATTAGATATATCAAGCTATGCCCTGGACAAGGTCTACATTTCCCAAGAAACATCACTCCTAAGCTATTTGGCTATTGTGATAGTGATTTGGCAGCTTGTCCCATCACAAGAAGGTCTTTATATGGTTATGCAATGTTCTTAGGACCTTGTTTGATCTCATGGACATCAAAGAAACAATATGTAGTTTCAAGATCCTCAACAGAGGCTGAATACAGGGCTTTGGCTGATTGTACTTGTGAGATTACCTGGTTATAATGCCTATTCAAAGATCTCCAAGTACCTCTGACCAATCCAGTTCCTATTCTTTATGAAAATTCTTCTACCATAGCACTTGCATCTAATTCTATTCAGCATGCTAGAACTAAACATATAGAACTTGATTGTCACTTTGTCAGGGACAAAGTCAGAAACAATCAAGTTTTACCAACCTTCATACCAACAAATCTTCAAGCAGCTGATATTTTAACAAAAGGTCTTCCCAAAAATCTCCATTATAACTGTCTTTCCAAGCTTGGCATTAGTGATCCTTACACAATGCCAGCTTGGGTGGGGGGGGGGGGGGGGTAAAGGAGAACAAGAAAATACTACACCAACTCACCAGGTTCACAATATGGTCAAACAGTCAAGCTACACAAAGTCTACAAAGCTTAGTCTACATTCAAGAATTCAGAAGCATTGTGGGATAATGTGATGAGCCCAATCACTTGTAAATATAATTCAGATTGTATTTTAGATATATAGCAGTAATAGTATAGTAGTCTAGAATGTTGATTTTTATAGTTTGACTTGTATTCTATAAATAGACTTTGGACAAAAGTACATCGTTGGTCCCTAAACTTTCCACGAAATATCACAGGGCACCTTAACTTTTTTTTTAGGCGCCAGACATCCAAACAGTGAGATTTTGAGGCTGAATGCATCCCTCAACCATAATTTACTGTTTTGCTTTGTTTTTAGTGACGGGCATAGCAGTCATTTCATATATTTGAATTATTACTCATATAATTCTCCTCCTCTACTCTCTTCTTCCTCTACTCTTAGAAATCCAACTAATATTTTTTTTACGTATGCTACAATAAAGGAGACAGTGACATGTAAGTGAAACATGACATATATTGAAATACAAAATTTTCAAAACAAAATAGAGCCTTTGAAGCGTGTCTATAAAAGTGGCCTCAACAATCATACATAGAAGCAACCAAATTTCTTAGTAATTACTCCCAGAAAATCTTCATTAATTCGAGATCATGGAAAAACTTCATGTTCTAATCGTACCATCTCCCGCGCAAGGTCACGTAATTCCAACAATGGAACTTGCTCAACGCTTAATCGACCAAGGTGTCAAAGTTACATTCATAAACACTGAGGCCACGCATAAGGTCATGACAAAAATTTGGTCAAAGAAAGATGGTTATGAAGATTTAATGCAAATGGTTTCAATCCCGGATGGGTTCTTTAAGGAGTCCGGTGAAGAGGAAAGGGAACATGCTGAGAAATTTATGGAATACCAGGTGCTTGATTTTCCAAGTAGTCTTTGCGGTTCATTGTGTTCTATGTTTAAAATCTTCTTGCATAAAGTTTTCATTTTTATTGATTTTTTTTTCTAAATTTTCATGCATACAGAACAAACGTGGTGGGAAGGTGAAGTTGCAATCCATTTTGATGTCGTTGTCTGAGTTTGATCATGCCGAAAAAGGAGATGCACTTTATGGTAAGTCATGTGCTACTGTTATTTTTTGGTGAACCGGTGAACCTTATATTAACTTCCAAAATATTTACAACCAAACTGCAAATCAATATGTACTATGACATTACCATAGCTACCATAAAGACTTCAATAGGAATACAGAACTAGCCAAAACTAGTATAAACTATGAACACCATATTGGATACTCACAACTAATCAACATACCAATCACCAATTCACCAAAAGGATTACATTTCCTCCATACCGAGTACAATCCAATCCCTTTTTCCTAGTAGTACAACTAAGTCATGTGTTATTGTTATATGATTCATTGGTTAAAACTTTAGAACATTATGTGCAATAGTAAGTTTATATTTGGTTAAAGTGAATGCAATTGCCTGACAATCTTTGTAGTTCTGAGTTTATAACGTTTTGTTAGATCTTGTGAATTGCTTAATGTGCTTCTCAATCATTTTTTCGATTTCTTGTTTGTTAATTTTAGCAATGGAGCTTGCATTGTCATTTCTGTGAATACTGACTAGTAAACTGATTAATGATTATCAGTAAGGTCATGGAAAAGTAGGATTTATGTTTCTGAATAATGATATTTGATGTGAACAAGTAGCCACCAAGAATAAGATGTGCAATTAGCTAATTTTATTGAAAGCGAGTTCTTGGGCGAACAGGTTGAATCACATATCTTAGTTTATACATTCTAATCTTTTTAACCTTTTGCTATCAACATGAAGTTGATATATTTTTAAACTGTTGTGAAAGAAAGAGGAGGAGAATTATATGAGTGATAATTCAAATATATGAAATGATCGTTATGCCCTTCACTAAAAACAAAACAAAACAGTAAATTATGGTTGAGGGATGCATTCAACCTCAAAATCTCATTGTTTGAACGCCTGGCGACTAAAAAAAAGTTAAGATGCCCTGTGATGTTTATGGAAAGTTTAAGGACCAAAGGTGTATTTTTGTCTAGACTTTGTAACTCATCACTTCAGTTTAATGAGAATTTAACCAATTTACCTGCCAAATGGCATTCTCTCTCATTCTCTTTACTCTCTATATCCCGATCTCATAAAAAAAAATTCCTTGTAGTAATAGGAGCTCAAAAACTGATCTCAAGGTTAATGCCAATTTGGATTACTCGTTCTTTGAAAACTCTATGGAATGCAAATTCTACCTCACTATTTTTCACTTTTTACACCAAGTAATCCTTTGTGTGTCTTAAATGTCACTATATATTGTGTCTGTATTTTTCTGTAGTAGAAACAGCATTATTAATTCGAAGGGATACAGTGTCTGTTATGAGTTTATGTATCAGCCATTATTGTAACTATATTGACTTTTGTTTTATTGTTTTTCAGAATAAAGTAAACTAATAAAGTGCATGGGTAAATGAAGCCGGTATGCATGCAGTTTCTGCATTATATGTTTGTCCTCATTCCCATAAGAACGACACCGACCCTTCACCAACAAAAACACACTCTGGAACCATGTTAAAAACTGAATCCCAAGACATTACATGTTAATCTAATTTTTTTTACCACAAGTGAAAAAAGTAGTTTTATTTTTCATCGAGTTTCCAACTTTTAACACTACATCTATAGTTAATGACGACAATGCAAACATTAACTACAAGCAATGCTTTATTTAATTAAAATAGTAAACAAATACGAGTACTAAGGAAAAGTATATTCAAACTTGTTTCTTCAATCAAATAGAAGAGAGAAAAAGAATTGGGAGATGGGATGGTAGGCAGAAGATAGATAGGGGATAGGATAGGATGAGAGGAGCAAGAAGCAATTTAATGATGTATTTATTAGGTTCAATTATATATGTGGGTAAAGCCAATACTTGTATTACTTTAAGTGATTGTTTAATTATTCTGTTATCAAATGAATGAATCGACTGCGAGAATCAGAATTATGATCCAGAGACAGTTTTAAGCGTGCATTTATGTGTTTGTTAAAGTCTTTTGTCATGAACTAGGTTGATATTCACACTTTTATTTTGTCTTATAAATTGAAGTGAATTTAGTGAAATTTGCTAGTCTCCAAGTATATGATTCACCTTACAAAATACAAAATGTTTATTTAATCGAAATATACGTTAAGAACTAATGATAGATGGATTTATGCATGAGATATGACAATTTGAAAGGATACATACCAAAAGTTGACAAATGTGTTTCCTTTCAAATCATTTGTAATAGTACGTGCTAGGTGTAGCTGTAAAGGGACGCATGTGTTTGCTACAAAACATAGCTCGCTTAAACATGAGGCTTATTTTAGGAGAAAATAAATAAAAGAGTCAAGATTCTCTTATGCAGTTCACAAGAAGGTAAAACAAATTGTTTTTCCAAAATGATCAAGCAAGATTATGCAACTGT
Organism: Artemisia argyi; assembly: GCA_030686995.1. Lineage (NCBI taxonomy): Eukaryota > Viridiplantae > Streptophyta > Magnoliopsida > Asterales > Asteraceae > Artemisia > Artemisia argyi. Next base: position 167,689,512 of record CM060701.1, on the reverse strand, counting down.
ACAATCCCAAAAAAGAGAAAGTTAACACTTTCTTTTGTGACAAAAATAGTAGCATGTGGAGCTTTTCATGACAAAATGGTCAAGGCGTTTTTTGCAACTAGTCGTTTATAAAAAACTAGTCAACTAAATTTTTCTTTATTACTCTATCCGTCTCATATTAAGTGTCCTGATTTGACTTTTCAAGTCTTTCTTTATTAACTTTAATCTTAAATATTTTTGTTTGTGTTCATGGACAGACACACATGTATGTCGGGTGTGGCACAGGCTACACCCGATTTTAGGGCACGAAGTACAAAAAGATTTCAAAACTGTCGTTTTCGTTGCATGTGCAACCCCAAAATTTTTTGTGCTACTTTCATTTTTTTACGGTGTAACTTTAGTTACCCAAATATTTTTTTGTGCAACTCCCTCTTAAAAATTCTGTGTCCGTCCTTGTTTGTGTTATATAGTATTTGATAAAAATTATATGCAATGAAAATACATTTAAAACTTAATCCATTTATATATTTTATATCAAGTATTATATTATTCAAACAAAAATATTTAAGGTCAAAGTTAAGAAATAAATACTTTAAAAAGTTAAACAGGACATTTAATATGAGACGGAGAGAGTAAAAGACAAACAATAATCACACAAAAAATATAAGAGCTTTAGGGTGCATTTGGTTTCCTCATAAGGGAATCAAACTATCATTATGAAAGTGATAGTTTGTGTTTGTTTAGAATACCTGGGCCCACAACTATGACTATGAAAGTCTAATATATTCCATACTCTATATACAACTCTTGAGGGGGGAAATGAATCTTTCATAGTTGAGGGACCCACCACTACTATCAAACTCATACTCATTGTCATTCCTCGCAGCATACCAAATGCACTCTTAGGTGTCATGACAAACTTTAGCTTGTCAATTGGGCCTCATGGAGTGTCACATCATCATAACACAACTTCTACTACAACCCCTGTAGGATATCTATAATCATAACATATATGGTTTTGTGGTGATTCGGGTGGTCTTGTATGATGGAAGAACAAGAATGACATGGTAAGAGTTAGAGAGAGAGAGAGAGAGAGAGAGAGAATAGAGAGGGGATGTTTCTAGTGAGAGAAAATACCTAATGAGGTGTGTGTATTATGAGAAACAACCAACCCTTCCCTTGTGTGGGAAGGGGTATATATACAATTACAATATACGCCCTCCTGCGGGCTGTGGATCAGTTGTACAGTGGGTAAAGACCCGTTCGTCTTCCACGGTGTGACTATATCTAATCTAATATATACAAAACTAAGAGCTATGCTAAGTATGCAAATACATGGGGTGACCGAACCTTTTTCTTATTCCTAACAATCTCCCCCTAAAGGAGGTCACACCAGAAAAAATTAATTGAATCTTAGCATTCTGTAAATTGATCTTTAGCTCTAGCTTGTATCCGTTGATTATTCAAATGTTGTCTTTGTGCGGCTAGTAGTGATCTTTGAGCATAAGTTCCTTTGGCTTGTGTGATCTTTGAGCTTTCATTGAGATCACTAGCCACCGTAAATCTCTAAATCATCCAATGTGGAATCGCCTCCATGTGATGTAGTGACCATCGGACCGTCATGCTCACACCTTTATGGATCATGAAACTTTGCATCAGAGTTGCGGAAGCATTGTTGTTGATCTTTCACTTTTCATGATGACTTTAATGGTGAGTGTCGAGTGTGAGCATGAGGTTATGAATTGACGTCTCATTTGCCATCAGCTGCAACCATCGGGTGTTCCTGCAAACAACAGTTAGCAATAAACACACAAAAGTGTCTTTGTTCACCTTCGTTGAATAGGGTTGCAAGAACCACGGTTCCCCGTTAATTAGTATAAATACTGCCTGTGATCAGGTAGAATTCCGAAGAACTTCCTTGACAGGGTTTCGCAGCTGTACTAGCCGTTCTCAAACCGGAGCGTCTCAAAGTAGACAACACGGAGTGAGTGAACCGGTGAATTAATGATTCACCAATTAATGAGGAAATTGATTTTGAAAAACAATCGCGTATTGCTAGAGAAAGAGTTTTTGCAATACAACAAGAGTTTTATGATAAACATCAATTTTATGTCAAATACTTTTGTTTGAAAAATTATGCGCAGTCAATGTGCTTGAAAGAAAGTAGTTGAGCACATCGAAGGGTTTTCCAAAAGTATCCGTCAATCCATTTCCTGGAACAAGATTGATTCAATGTTGAATCGCTCCATCGTTGCTTACCAGTTGTCACTAGTTTGATCCATGAAAGATCTCACATGTCACCTACCAAGAGCTTGAAAGATGTTCGCTCTAGAAGGATTTCCATCTTCATTGTGATTATTTGCATATCACTCAGATGTTCTGGCAATACTACAAGAATAATGCGTAGGACTCATAATATATTATTTTACTTTTCACGGTGTATGAAACAGCAAGCATATTAGAAGTGTGTCTTAATGAGATTTGTGGATGATCTCTTGGCTCTAGACTCAATAGTGCGTTTTGATCCGCTCCTGGAGATTGGAGAGGCGTGTCCTGTTTTAGTATCAACATGGCTCGCAATGAGCGGTCGATACGTTATGCAGGGTTCCCCGTGAGAATGAAACAAGTCCTTTTAAGAGAACTTGAGTAGCTAGGAAGGTTAGTGCAGTGCGTCACTGGGTCCATGACGTCTTGTCTTCAATACCAGTGTTACCTTGGTGACCACCAATATCATATGAGTTGAACCCGGTTTCTGCCCTAAGGTTGAATATATAGAGGGCTATTTCTTTACACCCTTTCTCATTTACGTTTCTTATTCATTCTTCAACCCCTTCAGTGCTTACCGAGACTTCATTACCAGAACCTTGTTGGGTTTATTCCAGTACTAGCTCCATCTCAGTCGGCACTCTTCCCTTATCTCACTTTTCTCCTTTTTTAATCATTCCTAAGGACTTCTACTCTAACTAGAGGATTGTCCCTGGGAAGATCCCTCCAGTTCTGGTGGATCATGGGAACAAATACCTAACCTTATCATCCTTATAACTCCATTGCATAAAGTAAAATGGTCGGTCTTTGGTATTGTTCTCTCCGCCTTAAACCCAATTGAAAATCAATCAAGGTACTCGTGATATTTGATATCAAAGCATTTGTACCTTAATGGTTTTTGATCTTTTAGAAATGTTCCCCTCAACATGTGCATCGGTATTCGAAATTGTTTATCACATGGAGGGAGGAGCGTCTGGTTGAGTCTTTAATGATCACTTTTTATCAGATTATATATTTAAATCACATTTTCTCCCCGATCAAAAATTTCAAATATTTTGAGATTTTGGATCCCAATTGATTTAAATATTGGAGAAAAATTTGAGAGAAAATGTGTCTGATTTATACAATCCGATATTGGAACATATTAATGCTCCCCCTCAAATTATGAGGGACTCTATTATTGTTAGTTATGATGAGTTTATAAAAGATTTGGGGTTTAACACGAAACTCATGAAAATATTCATATTCTGACACATAACAACACATATTTATTCACTACTTGAGCCGAACAAAGAAAAACATTTGATGATCTAAAATAAAATTTGAAATCACTCTCCCCCTCAATCTATGACCATTTGTACATTTAAAATTTTGTGAAAAATTAAACCTTTTTGTCATAGATTGAGTGGTAAATTTTATGAAAAACTTAAGTCCAATTGAATTTCAAATATTGTTTTAAACCACCATTTAATATACAAAATATTTTTCTGAAGAATCATCGATGGAAAAATATTTGTTTTGGTAAAAGAAGACTTCTCTTCTTAAACAAGAAATAATGCACTGAAACGTACATTAAATCGAAGAAACACGGATATAAAGTAATCCGTGCCCGGGTGAACATCACCCAGTGAGAGGAACAACCGTCTTTTAGGCGACATGCTTTCCCCATTTTGAAGAGCGGGTTGCTATCTGAAGTAATAGCAAACTATTTTGAAAGAATTTTTTTTGAGAAACGACATGTTTTAGAAAACATTATTTTAAAAGATAGAAAAACTCTCGCTCAAGCATATGTATGAATCCGTGCCATTATTGAATGACATTTCCAGAAACGTACATAATATTGATTATACGAGAGACATGTCGCGAGAAGAATATTTTTAGAATTTTTATGTTTTTATCGATTTTTATTTATTTTGTTGGTTTTATAATTTTCTATTTTCTTTTTGGTTTTAAAATATGTCCAAAAGGATATTATGCAGTTTAAGAGGATGTTGCCATGAGTACCGAAAAGAGGATATCGGTCTGCGCATAGTAGAAGTCAGTAGACAACATCTCTTAAACTTTCACCACCAAAGCGTTCGAGGCTCCTGAATAGACGTTAGAACTTGAGCCTTCTCAATGTGAAGCTTTGATAGCTCAGCAACATATCATCTCACACTTGAATAGTACTTCTCATCTTTCTTCCCGCTGAAGGCTGAAGTAATGCATACCAAAAAATATCCAGAGACCACTTCCCCCCCAAGTAGTTGAAATGATGCAATCAGTCTCATTATATGAAGCTCAGAAACCCGAAGTACACACACAATCAATTGTGTACGTCTTTGTCATCAGAAACTATTTATTACATCTCTTCCCCCACGTAGTTAGAATAATACACCAAAAGAATGAGTTGAAACACTGATCTTCTCTGCGGTTATGACATTTGTCTTCCCGGAATAACTTCACTTAAGTAGAAGTGTAAAGCTCATCACGTGTACTCATTGTGCGTTTGATGCGTAGGGATTGCACCAGGCTTTACCTCTCAAGGGATCTTGAGAAGCTTACAACCCCCACCAGGCAGTGTACCTGATCGATGTAGTATAGTATAATGACAAGTACTGGGGGATTGATCGTTCAGCTAGGAATAGTGTCACTAGGATTAGAAAACCTAAATACTAGTTCTAGAGATGAGAGATGATTCTTTTGTATTTTTATATTTTTTTAGAAAGCAAATTAAAATCTCGGGTTTGAAGGATTTGGGCAGAATTAGTTGCTAGTCAACTAACCCAATACTAAAGATGCAATCAAAATAAAATACTAAAAATGAAAATAAAACTAAATTAAACTAAGGTTGTGAGCAATAAGTGGAGAAATGTGTTTACTTAGATTTCACTACTCCCTAGATATCTTTTACACGTTAATTACTTGTTATAGTTGCGTGGATGACGGATTGTATTCCTTAATACCATTCATGGGGTGGCGTACTTAACTCCCCAATCCTATGAGTGCCTACTTCACTCCTATGTCGAGCCGGCTAAGAAGCTCCTAACATGGGATCATTAGAATTTACTCATGCATTAAATACAACCAATAAAACCTAGTACACATCGGTTCATGTTTCCTAAGATGTTCAAGCATGTTACCATTTGGAGATCTGCCAGTTTTCTTAAGCCTAACATTGAAATCATTCATCCAATACAACCATAAACAAGTAATCAACACATAATCAACATCTAGGTTTCATTAGATCTAAGCAAACACAAGATAAATCTAGCCTAGCATGGTGGAATCAAGACAAGTACAAGATATAGACAACCAACACATAGACATATTGATTGAATTAAAAGAATACTTATCTCAATAACACATGTAAGGGTTCAAGGGCTGAAAACCCTTGAAAAAGCTGTAAAATACGTATATGGTTCGGCCTTAGGGTTTCTCCAAACTTGTTCCTCCTAATGAATGAAAATTAGAAAACTATATATAGATAATAGAGGCTGACGACGTCAAGAACAACCTTGTGACGCCATCATCTCGCCGCCAAAATGTGACTGCCTTGATCTACATCTGACGCCGTCATGTATTCCATTTTTCCAGGCCGTCACACATTTAACTCTTGACGCTCTTATTTGTGACGCCTTCATTTCTGTACTGGGTCGTCATGATCTTTACTCTTGACGCCGTCAACTTCTTCCTCTTGACGCCGTCGCACACTGTTCCTAGCTTGGAAAATTAAGTCTTTGGCGTTTTCTTCACTTTTATGCTCCAAAAACGTCCGAATTGCTTCCTTTTCCAGATTTCACTCCCAAAGTACCTAAAATCACAAAAGGAACGAGTTAGGGCAATATTTGATCAAATAAATTCAATTCCGGGCTTAAATGACCCCCTAAAAGTGGTTCATTTTTCGCCTCATCATATACCCTTACACTTGAGATTTGCTTTTCCTCAAGCAAATGCGCTTTTATTCTAGCCAAAATACAAGTTAGGGGTCATTTAACACTAATATAAAAGTAATTACAACAAATAATCGTTCCACTAAAGACCAAAGACAAGCACGGAGGTCATACACAAGCACCTCACAAATAGTGTTTAGATACTCACATCTCTCGGGTGTAATAAAGTATAAATTACAATATGGAAATGGAAGATATCTCTCACTACCTGTCATAGCAAAATAGATTACCATAGGCTTGGGAAAGGATCTAAGCACCTAGGATAAACTATCAAAGAGGTCTTTCAAAGGGTTGTAACGTTAGGTGTAGGGATATGAAATACACGGTTTTGTTGGATATAGGCGGTCTTTACTGGTGGCGAGTTAACAATCTTGGTTAATTACATGTACAATAAGGCGTTGCTAAGCCAAGACTAGACTCGACTTAAGCTAATAAATGAAAAATAACCAAAACATAAAATGAACATAGAATGAAACGGGATGGTAGTCCGTATGTTTTTCTCTTTTTTTATTTTTATTTTCTTTAATTTATTTTTTTTTGATTTTTTTGATTTTTTTTTTCATACACTCTTACCCTACCATCTAAAATAATACATCACAGGGAATGAAAATTCCCCTTACACTTGAATTTTTACATACTTTATAATAAACTAATATAATGACTCGAATTAAGAAAATCAAAACACTTGGAGCACTTTTAAGATTAACGTACATATGGGGGTAATATATGATGTTCTTCCCCATTACTCCATAAAATAAGTACTTTACCCATGAGTCCCAATCGTCCCAAAACAATATGTACAAGGATATGACTCGACTTAGCAACCATGTAATCAATTAGATAGTTAACTTAGTGTTTAACAAATAACAATAATGCACTAAAGATGAGTGCATACACGGAAGGCTAAGGCGATTTGGGTGTACATTTAAGTGGGGTGTGTAACAAATTCTTCCTTTAAGTAAAATGCTTAAAGTTAGAAACGAAAAGATAGGCTCGGAGGGGTGTACTAGGGGTTTCGTGTACTAAAAATGAGTACAACGCTAAGGTGTGGGAAAAATTAATTGACTTAACTAGCCAAGTAATATGACTTAAATGGTCAAGTAATTATGATACGGGTTTAACACAAGGGTGATCCTAATGCCTCTTATCATGTAGTAAATCCTACCACACGAATGTAGTCTCACTAGCGGTCTCGGGATGCATCACTAACGCAAGTTCTAGAAGCTAAATGCTACCGGTACACTCATAAGCACTAATAGTAAATGCTTTTCCTATCAAATCTAAAGGCGAGCCTCACATATTTGGGTGGAAAATTTTTCTGAATATTCGGTTATGTGCTAGTCATACAATCTCCTATCCATGAGACGTTTGCTATGGCTAAAGTTTCACTCCTAAATGTTGTAAAAAATCTTAAATTTGGCGCTAAAATTGCACTAACAAGTATTTCTCATAGTTTTATTACACATTTACTATCAAACAAACAAACTCAAGCGAAAGTGTATCTGTAAGGTATCATCATTTTACCCTCCCCTTACACTTAGGATGAACATTGTCCCCAATGTTCAAGTAAAGAATGTAAAAGTGAAATAATTAAAACAAATGAAATCAAATACTCCCCTGATTCGCTCGGTATGGATAATAAGGTGGCCAGGTTAAATCTTCCTCCAAGAAAATGAACAATCAAAGCTTCCCTTCCAGAATATAAATCATCTTCTTGTCATACATAACCTGTAAATCCTGAGAAAACAAACAAGACAACCTCGCATAAAATCGGCGGCAATCTACATAAGTTACTAAATCCTAGAAAATAAAATAAGATATAATGCTTGTGGAATGAAGTTTGCAGATTTCCTGGAGATTATAAAACTAATAATTCAACAAAAACTTTAAGACTCTGTTAGAAAAACAAAACTGGTAAAATTTCCAGGTTTTTTACACGTGACGCCGTCAAGAGTAAACTCATGACGCCGTCAGAAGTGACCTGCAGAAATTCTTATGTTAAGTTTCCGGAAAATTTCTGGAAAAACTTGGTCCTACTTCCTGGAAAATCCTGCAAAACTTCATTATGACTCGATACAAGCATTTGACTCTAACAAATACGAATATACATGTTCACTTAATATTGTGGAGAATCATGATCGGTTTTGTTTCTTAAAAACATATTTGGGGTTTCCCCTTACACTTATCTTTTGCAAAAATACCTTTGGATGAAGTTAAGACTAGGCCAAACAACAAAGTAAAGTATTTCCACTATTTAGTTTTGAAACATGATCTACCAACAATAAAAATAAAGCATGCATACGGAAGCAAATAACAAACAAACAAAATAAAAATCACACAAAACATGGGTTGCCTTCCAAGAAGCGCTTGTTTTTGTTCGAGTCACGAGCCTGACTCTACCCTTATTTAACGGATAAAGGGGAGGTTTTCCCTACACTTAGGATTAAGTGTGGGTGGAAGTAGCGATACATACCCTTAGGGTGAAAATATGCCTCATGAGGAACGTGTGGTGGATGAATTATATGCTCAAAGGGGTGTGCTCCTATCATCATAACCTTACCTAATTCAATCGGGTTAGTGGGTGGATTAAGATTTTCTCCTAGAAAGGGATCATTTTCAATCAAATTCAAGAGACTCCTAGTTGGGAATCCATCTTGACCTAATAAACCCGGTTTAAACCCATAATGTTTCTTGTGATCAATCATAAATGGGTGATGTAAGCATGTAAGGTCATTTTCCACTCCTATATTGGCCTCCTCTCTAAAAGGTTTAGAGTCCACTACCTTTGTCCTAAGACTACCCGGACTATATGGTTTGATGGGTGGATCGGAACCTATTTCAATTCCTAAATTTTCATCCAAGGATGGAAGATTAGGTAACGGTTTTGGTTGAGGCTCCGGTTCATCAAAACTAGGAACTTCCCTAAAACTAAGAGTAAGGTTATCATTATAAGTATTCAAACCTATATCCTCTAGTTGTGTTTGGTTCAAAGGTTCTACCTCTATTGGGGTTCCTAAAGTCTCTTCTACTTCATCCGAATAAGTCACGGGCGGTGTATATGCCTCAAATGATGGTAGGACTTGTGGGGTACTTGGTGGGTTTAAATTTTCAACTCTATCCTCCATCTTATCAGGATTACCAATGTGCTCAGCTTGTATTGTGGTGAAATCAAACCACCCCGTGTGCCCAGTTATCTCATCTATAGGTTTATCCCCAAACAATCTTCTTGCTTGTTCCCTTAAACTTGCTATCAATTGATCCGTAACAACGTTTGTTGGGTTGTCCATTTTTTTGGAAAGTTTGGCACAATTCTCTATGGTTTCCCATGCTTCATTAACATTTAATCCCCAAAGGTCCCCATCTGCGGCATGGTCAATGTTCATTTTGGTATAGTGGTCGACACGATGGTAAAATATTTCAATTCGGGACCACAGATCGAAATTATGATGAGGGACTTTTCGGAGTAAATATTTAAAACGAGCCCATGCATCATAGACAGGTTCATCCTAATGTTGTTTAAACATCAAGATGTCATTTGGAGTCGGTGAATTTCGTGATTGGTAGTATGGTGGATTCGCGTTCTCCATAATGGCTAACGGAATAGTCAATGGAAAGGTTTTTACAAACAAAGACACAAAGAAAAGATAGACTAAAGAGAACCTAAAAATAAAAATAAAATCTTACTAGAAAGGAATCTAGCAAGTAGACCTAATAAAAAGAGATTCTAACCTAGACAATAACTATTCCCCGGGCTGCGGCGCCAAAAACTTGATGCGTAGGGATTGCACCAGGCTTTACCTCTCAAGGGATCTTGAGAAGCTTACAACCCCCACCAGGCAGTGTACCTGATCGATGTAGTATAGTATAATGACAAGTACCGGGGGATTGATTGTTCAGCTAGGAATAGTGTCGCTAGGATTAGAAAACCTAAATACTAGTTCTAGAGACGAGAGATGATTCTTTTTGTATTTTTATATTTTTTTAGAAAGCAAATTAAAATCTCGGGTTTGAAGGATTTGGGCGGAATTAGTTGCTAGTCAACTAACCCAATACTAAAGATGCAATCAAAATAAAATACTAAAAATGAAAATAAAACTAAATTAAACTAAGGTTGTGAGCAATAAGTGGAGAAATGTGTTTACTTAGATTTCACTACTCCCTAGATATCTTTTACACGTTAATTACTTGTTATAGTTGCGTGGATGACGGATTGTATTCCTTAATATCATTCATGGGGTGGCGTACTTAACTCCCCAATCCTATGAGTGCCTACTTCACTCCTATGTCGAGCCGGCTAAGAAGCTCCTAGCATGGGATCATTAGAATTTAGTCATGCATTAAATACAACCAATAAAACCTAGTACACATCGGTTCATGTTTCCTAAGATGTTCAAGCATGTTACCATTTGGAGATCTGCCAGTTTTCTTAAGCCTAACATTGAAATCATTCATCCAATACAACCATAAACAAGTAATCAACACATAATCAACATCTAGGTTTCATTTGATCTAAGCAAACACAAGATAAATCTAGCCTAGCATGGTGGAATCAAGACAAGCACAAGATATAGACAACCAACACATAGACATATTGATTGAACTAAAAGAATACTTATCTCAATAACACATGTAAGGGTTCAAAAGCTGAAAACCCTTGAAAAAGCTGTAAAATACGTATATGGTTCGGCCTTAGGGTTTCTCCAAACTTGTTCCTCCTAATGAATGAAAATTAGAAAACTATATATAGATAATAGAGGCTGACGGCGTCAAGAACAACCTTGTGACTCCGTCATCTCGCCGCCAAAATAATCCTCGGACTGCCTTGATCTACATCTGACGCCGTCATGTATTCCATTTTTCCAGGCCGTCACACATTTAACTCTTGACGCTCTTCTTTGTGACGCCTTCATTTCTGTACTGGGTCGTCATGATCTTTACTCTTGACGCCGTCAACTTCTTCCTCTTGACGCCGTCACACACTGTTCTTAGTTTGGAAAATTAAGTCTTTGGCGTTTTCTTCACTTTTATGCTCCAAAAACGTCCGAATTGCTTCCTTTTCCAGATTTCACTCCCAAAGTACCTAAAATCACAAAAGGAACGATTTAGGGCAATATTTGATCAAATAAATTCAATTCCGGGCTTAAATGACCCCCTAAAAGTGGTTCATTTTTCGCCTCATCAGCGTTCTAATGTATGTCTCCTTCCCCCTTGCTGGTTTTGATACCTCAGAATCAGCAACACATTTTACACCCATAGACTTGAAATCTTGTGAGAAGAACCAAATAAGCTCGAATGTATCATGTGAGAATCAACTTGCTGAAGAGCAATGTGAGCACATCTGATTAGGGATTTTAACACATACTTTACACACTCCCCTAATTAGTGCTCTCCCCTAAACAGACAACCTTTCTTGATGAATGCCTTGAATATGAAGAAGTCTTTCGATAATTAGTTGCATATCGTCTTTTGTCTTCTAACACGTAGCAGAGAATGTAGAACAGACTCTAGACTCGACCTTCTTCAATGTTGTCCCTTTGGGGAATAGGATATCAACATCTCTATCTCACTACATGCAATCCAGTTATATTACATATACCAAATCAGCCCACATGTACCAAATACAAGAAGAAACGATAACACCAAAGTAACAGGTTGAGGCACTGATCATCTCTGCGGATATCAACTTCGGAATAACTGATTAAGCTCGATCATGTGAACCTGTTGTGCGTTCCTGATGTGCACATTTCTCTCTCCTGATGGTTGCGATTAATCGGAATCATCATAATGATGTGTACATGAAGCATTAACTGGAAGCCCTTTATCTATAACTGGAAGCCCTTTATCAATAATAATATCAGCCCGTGAGAAGCTGTCGATAAACCTCACGAGTCCTGAACTGAAGTATACAGGAGCCATGAGATTATGACTAATTGAGTTTGCTCCCCCTCAATTATGCCATCGTATGTAAAGAGCCTCTTCAAAAACTTGTGAAGTTGTTGAATCGGCTCCCCCTCAAACTGGCCATCCTCTTTTATAGATTCAACACTTTAATGTCATGATCTCGTTTGAAGGTCTTGATATAAATCATCTTCTTCTTTATCTGAATCAATCAATCAACTGGAGTACTAAATGATAACACCAAGTTCGAATCCCCACAATGACTATAGAACTCGAACATATTAGCAAACCACGGAATATATCAGAGTGGAAGAAACCAATCTCCCCAACATATAATGTTAAGCTCGATCCCTTCATGATTTATAACCCCAGCATGCACATTTCTCCTCCCACGAAAGAATAGAAAGAACACACGCTTATTCTCCCCCTCAAAAGTGGCATGCTAATGACATTTTTTCCATGGTCGAAAGGAAAAGGACATACACATGTTCTCCCCCTCAAAAATGGCATGCAATGACAATTTTGCCATAGTTGAGATTCCGTGATGGTTGAAATTTATCAGATGCAGCATATTTATGTGTGTGGCACCAAAAACTAATGCGAAGAAGATGATGATAAAGCTCTCTTGTAGTAGTCCCTCTTTTGTCTCCTCATCAGTGGCTTAGCAAATGAAGAGTTCAATTAAGCTTATAATATGCTTAAACCACTTGTAGAAATTTGTTGATCTGTAGAAGGAGTAAATATCTGCGTACAAGAGCTCAATGACCATTTTACGAACATCATCAACATGTAGATTCTTCACCCTTTCCCTTCTCCCCCTAAAAAATTGCATGTGCTTGTTGCGATTTTTGATAGAATAAGTGAAGCACAAAAATATAAATGAATGTACGTTGATCCACTTGATGACTTGTACCAATTTTAGTTCACTACGTTTGTTCATCACTTCCAAAGACACGCTGAAAAATGATTTCTATTTCTTGGAACAAGCATCCAAGATACACAGCATCATTGCCTCTTATAATTCTTCAAGTTGAATATTGCACCATCTTTTAGTCCAAGATTGGAGCAAAGAACAGAAAGCAGATGAGTTACAGAGAAAGACATTCAATCACTCAAAAGAGAAGAAAGTTCAAATCACAGTCTGACAATGAAGTGTTTGAAAGATCTTAACAAAGTCCTCATTTAATTCAGAAAAACATGTTTGAATGTAATTCACATGTTTAGGGGAGGATTGTTGGGAATTAAATAATCAGAAGAATCAGCATAAAGGCTTAAGGAAATACATCAAGTATGTTTCTGCTGATAAAGCACAAAGCACGTTTCCACTGATGGATTCTGCTGAAGAACGTTTTCTACTAAAGGTGTTTCTACTGATAGATTCTACTGATACTACTATGACTCATACAACAGCTGTGTAGATAAGTACAACTTATTCTACTGACTCATATACAAGAAAAATATCTTTGTTGTAGTCATCAAATTGAACACTTCAAGTGAGTTGTAATCCTAGATACATGTTGTATCTTAATGACTGACATGATAAGTCATCATCTAGCTAGAATGAAGATTAGTCATAAGCTAGTAATAAAGATGAGTCATACAGATTGTAAAAGATCTTTCCTTTGACTATAAAAGGAAGATCTTAGATATGACTTAACATATACGAAGTGCGTGTGATAGCAATATATGTGAGTAGAGATATACATAAAACATTAGAACAAAACACAAGATTCAAGGTCTTTGTAACCCTAGTGATAGTGAAGATCACTCGTATTATTCTGAATAATATTGAATCGTTAGGTGAAATACTTTCATTGTTCTTTGTTAAATAAACACAAGCATCACAGTTCCATTTCCAATAAACATTCTAAGTGTGGTTAAGTAGATTTCGCATACTTAATCATATTCACTCAAAGTATCATATTTACACTTTACAAAGGTCCAACACCTCATAGTGTGTGATCAAATCAAGTGATCCTCTCAGAAAGATCAAACCGAGAGACAAAAGATTTATAGTGGTTAGGCTACAAGGACACCTTCCTTGCCCTACTCCACTCCTCGAGCACCAAACTCGAGAATTTTCTTTACAAAGTCAATATGATCCATTATGGCGGAGAAAACCATACACACCTTAGCTTACACCAATTAAACAACACAAAGCTAAATGTCAAGTTCTAATCGAAGCTAGAACTAATCTCACAACTTCAAACACACCATAACATCTTCACACCCTTTCACTCCTTTTACACTTCTTCACAACACTTGTGTCTTCACACCTTCACAACTTCTATCTTTTCACTACTTCAAATCTTATGCTACTTCACAACTTCTAGGCCTCTATGTCTTCACAACTTCAATACTTCTATGTCACTACTTGAAGGCTATTATCTATGTATCGCTACAAGGCTTCTTCTACTTTAATAGCTTCTATGTCTTCACTACTTTAATGCTTCTAAGTCTTCACACCTTATATGCTTCTATATCTTCACAACTTTGAGGCTTCAACTTCTTAATAACTTCAAAGCTTCAACACCACTATATGGCTTCTATATTTTCACTACTAACTACTACTTCAATATACTACAACCTCTTATACCTCCTATCACTAATCCTATGAATCACTACTTCTTCACTTCTTGTACCTCTTCACACTTTCAAAAAATCTAGATCCTATATCTAAATCTAACTAACTAATTTACACACCTTATACACCAAAGAATAAATGTTTACAAGATTAATTGAACAAACAACTTAGATAGCAAGATGATACTAAGTTGTAATACTTCTAGTTTTGATTGATAGAAGTATTCTTCTCTTTGCACTTAAATTTTGAAGCTTGAATCACTTGAAACAAAAGCTTATGATTATATGATCAAAGAATTGATTTAGAGAGGTTTGGGCAGAAAGTTTTTGTGCAAAAAGGAAAGGAAAATCTATGGGAATGAACCAATATTTATAGGCAAAGCTGGGGGGTTCAGGAGCGTGGCCGGTCCCCTTAATTAAGGGGCCGGTCTCCTTAATAATTAAGGGGGCCGCCCCTTCTGAACGTTGCCCAGGTTTGTCTTTTTGTGAGGAAAGTTTTTCTAGAACATTTTTGTCATTTTTGGTTGAAAATTTGAATTTATATATTTATGGTTAATTAAACATTTTTATTTAATACCAAAAATGATTTTTTAAAATATATAAAATGTTTGTAACATTTTATAAAAAATCTAGAGATTAAGAAAATGTTCCTTTGATCATATAATGCATTAGACACTTTGTTTAATCATATTTTAATTGATTAGATGGTACAAGTGAACATTTACTACTAAATACTTGTTTACGTCATGATCTTTGGTTTGATGAGTTTTCATTTTCTGATTATCGAAACATAGAGATATCGAAAGATATGAATAACGTTTTGAGGCAATTATTTATATCAACACCGGCAATAGCTCCCATGCCCTTGCTGACATTGATCCTGATCATCTGGAGGATATCTAGTAGCACTTGTGTTTATTTCAACTAAATATTTATCTATCAAATTTTCTAGAGTGACTAATTTTTGTGCAACATCAAGTTTATCATCTTTTGTTTTACATTTCCCTTGGTGAAAATTTAAAAGACATTTCCAAATATCATTTTCCGTTTTACAAAAGAATACTCTTTCATATTCAACTCTTGGTAGAGTTTTGTAAATCATTAATTTAGCTTTAGTATTTTCATCAATCTGTTGAAATAAATAATGCCTAAAAATATTATTAACATATTATCAATATCTCTATGCTTTGATAATTACAAAACATAAACCCATTGAACTAAAACTTATGACATAAACAAGTATTTAGTGATTAATATTTTCTTTATATCCAAATCAGTTAAGGTATGAATAAACAAAGTGTTTATTGCAATCTATGATCAAAGGAAATTTTTTTCTAAATCATTAGAACTTTTATAAAATGTCATTAACACTTAATATCTTTTATAAAACATTTTTGGAATTAAAAGAATATGTTTAAATCACTATAAATATATGATTTCAAATTTCCAACCAAAAATGAAAAATTTTATCCAGAAAAACCTTCCCCACTAAAGGTAAAAAAAACTCCAACATTCAGGAGGGCGGCCCCCTTAATTATACTAGGCGGCCCGCTTAATCATTAAGGGGACCGCCCCTAATTAAGGGGACCGGCCACGCTCCATGATGAGGCAAAAAATGAACCACTTTTAGGGGGTCATTTAAGCCCGGAATTGAATTTATTTGATCAAATATTGCCCTAAATCGTTCCTTTTGTGATTTTAGGTACTTTGGGAGTGAAATCTGGAAAAGGAAGCAATTCAGACGTTTTTGGAGAATAAAAGTGAAGAAAACGCCAAAGACTTAATTTTCCAAGCTAGGAACACTGTGTGTCGGTGTCAAGAGGAACATGTTGACGGCGTCAAGAGTAAAGATCATGACGACCCAGTACAGAAACGAAGGCGTCACAAAGAAGAGCGTCAAGAGTTAAATGTGTGACGCCCTGGAAAAATGGAATACATGACAACGTCAGATGTAGATCAAGGCAGTCCGAGGATTATTTTGGCGGCGAGATGACGGCGTCACAAGGTTGTTCTTGACGCCGTCAGACTCTATTATCTATATATAGTTTTTAATTTTCATTCATTAAGAAAGGAACAAGTTTGGAGAAACCCTAAGGCTGAACCATATACGTATTTTACAGCTTTTTCAAGGGTTTTCAGCCCTTGAACCCTTACATGTGCTATTGAGATAAGTATTCTTTTAATTCAATCAATATGTCTATGTGTTGGTTGTCTTTATCTTGTGCTTGTCTTGATTCCACCATGCTAGGCTAGATTTATCTTGTGTTTGCTTAAATCTAATGAAACCTAGATGTTGATTATGTGTTGATTACTTGTTTATGGTTGTATTGGATGAATGATTTCAATGTTAGGCTTAAGAAAACTGGCAGATCTCCAAATGGTAACATGCTTGAACGTCTTAGGAAACATGAACCGATGTGTACTAGGTTTTATTGGTTGTATTTAATGCATGAGTAAATTCTAATGATCCCATGTTAGGAGCTTCTTAGCCGGCTCGACATAGGAGTGAAGTAGGCACTCATAGGATTGGGGAGTTAAGTACGCCACCCCATGAATGGTATTAAGGAATACAATCCATCATCCACGCAACTATAACAGGTAATTAACGTGCAAAAGATATCTAGGGAGTAGTGAAATCTAAGTAAACACATTTCTCCACTTATTGCTCACAACCTTAGTTTAATTTAGTTTTATTTTCATTTTTAGTATTTTATTTTGATTGCATCTTTAGTATTGGGTTAGTTGACTAGCAACTAATTCCGCCAAAATCCTTCAAACCCGAGATATTTACTTGCTTTCTAAAAATTATAAAAATACAAAAAGAATCATCTCTCATCTCTAGAACTAGTAATTAGGTTTTCTAATCCTAGCGACACTATTCCTAGCTGAATGATCAATCCCCCGGTACTTGTCATTATACTATACTACATCGATCAGGTACACTGCCTGGTGGGGGTTGTAAGCTTCTCAAGATCCCTTGAGAGGTAAAGCCTGGTGCAATCCCTACGCATACCAAGTTTTTGGCGTCGCAGCCCGGGGAATAGTTATTGTCTAGGTTAGAATCTCTTTTTATTAGGTCTACTTGCTAGATTCCTTTCTAGTAAGATTTTATTTTTATTTTTAGGTTTTCTTTAGTCTATCTTATTTCTTTGTGTTTTTGTTCGTAAATTTTCACCACCCGACATCATGGACGATGGGTACATCTTTGAACCCGTCATCCCACCACAACAAAACCCACCACTAGAACCTCTTAGGCCCCAAACCTTAGGAGAGTATTCCCGACCTAGCCACCAAGGCTACCGAAACACCATTGAGCTCACCGGAGCCAATGTGACCCCCTTGCGATCCGACACCATCCGGTTGGTGCAAAGCGGATGTGCATTCCATGGACTTCGTTCCGAAGATCCAAATCAACATCTTAAGGATTTCCTAAAAATCGTAGATTCCATAGACCTAGATGTTGCAACTAGAGAGACAACCCGATTACGCCTATTCCAATTCTCTCTACGGGATCAAGCTAGTCAATGGCTTGAGCGTTTACCCGCGGGATCCATCACCACATGGGATGATCTCACCACTCGTTTCCTTGCTCAATTTTTCCCACCGGGGAGAACTACTAAGCTTAGAAATGACATCTTGATTTTCCAACAACGTCAAAATGAATCTCTTTATGAAGCATGGACTCGTTTCAAGGACTTACTCCAAAAAGTCCTTCATCATGGCATAGATCTTTGGCTCCAAGTCCAAATCTTTTATGACCATATCGATCTATCCACGAGGCGAGCCATTGACTAATCGGCCGGTGGTAAGCTACGTGATCTAAGTGCGGAACAATCATGGGAACTCATAGAAGATCTTGCTCTCTATGACAACGAAAGTTGGAATGATCCCCGTGATTTGAACAAAACGGTCAAGGCAATATCCTTGCCTTCGAATAACTCTAGCACTCCCGACCGTAGGATCATAGAACTTGAGGACCAAGTCAAGTTTCTCATGAAATCCTACGAAGCTCCTAAGCCTTCAAGCCAAGTGAACAAAATCACTTCTTCATGCGAATTATGTAGTGGTCCCCATGACACTCGTGATCGTGTGGAACTCCCCGGAACAGCTTTTGCGGACTACGCATCCTCGCGTACCGACGAAGCGGGAGATAAGTGGTACACTTTCAAACCTGAGCCAAACCCTTACGGTGATTCATACAACTCCTCTTGGAAAAATCACTCAAACCTTAGGTGGAAACAAAATCAACCCAATTCTTCCAATCCGCCTAATCGTTACAAACCAAACGGTCCACCCTCCAACCATACTTTCAACAACAATCCTTCTAACAACTATGGTAGTACCAACAATCTTGAAGGGTTGATGTCTAAATTCATGGCATCTCAAGAAGCTCGCATATCTAAATTTGAAGCCGATTTCAAACAAAAGCAAAGCGAGATGACCACCAAAATTGACGCATTGTTGAAAGTTCTCAATGACCGAGAAGTGGGAGAACTCCCAAGCGACACGGTCAAGAATCCGAAACTAAACGTTAATTCCATATCATCAGTTTTGTCACCCACTTCGTGTCCACAATACTACTCGGTTAAATCAACGAGCACATGTTTCAAACAAAACCAAATTCTTCAAAAGGACCAATCAAATAAAACACCCAATATAAAACCGGTCAAAGATATAGTTGAAACACCTCCTACGCAAGACCTTGACGATGAATTCAAGGAACTTCACCTTGAACGCCCGTCATTGATGTCTTAGCCCGTGCTCCTTACTATAGTGCCCTCCTAGAAAAATATGAGAAGTTTAAACTAGGTAAAAATGGGACCGCCTTCGTTCAAAACAAGTTGCCTAAAAAGCTTGATGATCCGGGTATATTTGTTTTGCCTTGTAAAATAGGAAGATCCGAAGCTTTCGACACACTAGCCGATTTAGGGTCAAGCCTCAACTTTATTCCCTTATCCCTATTCACCACTCTTAAGCTAGGAAAGTTAGAGGAAACAGAGGTGTTGATAGGTCTAGCGGATGGAAGTATTGCCCACCCGGTTGGAATGATTAAGGATGTAGTTGTTCACGTAGGAAAGTTAACTATCTTAGCGGATTTTCACATCCTAGACATGGTTAGTGACACTACATGCCCATTATTGGTAGGAAAAGGATTTTTAGCAACCGCTAGCGCCATGATAGATTGTAAGGAGTCTAAGATAGCGGTAGGTGAAGGCGATACTTGGTTGGTGTACGATGTTAAGAAGCATAGTTATGATTGTGATGATGAACCGACACCACATTGGGTAGAGATGAATAGGAGACCCTCTAGATATGGACCTTGGATAGAAAGGAACTTTATAGGACCTCAATGCCCATTCTATCTAGAAAAAGATTTCATTAAAAAGACACATTCGGTGGAATAACTCATAGCTAGAGATGAAGAGCTAGATCCCTTTGAGGACCCCTTAGTCTTTAGGAAGATGATTGAGTTCTTAAGCGTAATGCCTATTAATATAGAGATGAATAAGTGGAAAAGAGAGGGAGACAAGTGTAAATGGAGGTGGGATAAGCCACCTAAAGAAGGTGACGGATCATGGCTTATGAGGATGACTTTGTATGATCTGGATGGAGAAAAGTTTGAAAGGTCATACCGTACTAAGAAAACCGATAGGAAGTTGAAACCTAAGTTTGATCCCAAAAATGTCCTTAATGAGGAACTCACCCGTGTCATGTAGTAACCCATGACCTTGAGTCTAGCTACAAGACTCGTAAATAAAGAAAAGCGCTTCTTGGGAGGCAACCCATGCTTTGTGTGATTTTATTTTGTTTGTTTGTTATTTGCTTCCGTATGCATGCTTTATTTTTATTGTTGGTAGATCATGTTTCTAAACTAAAAAGTGGAAATACTTTACTTTGTTGTTTTGGCCTAGTCTTAACTTCACCTAAAGGTATTTTTGCAAAAGATAAGTGTAAGGGGAAACCCCAAATATGTTTTTAAGAAACAAACCGATCATGATTCTCCACAATATTAAGTGAACATGTATATTCGTATTTGTTAGAGTCAAATGCTTGTATCGAGTCATAATGAAGTTTTGCAAGATTTTCCAGGAAGTAGGACCAAGTTTTTCCAGAAATTTTCCGGAAACTTAACACAAGAATTTCTGCAGGTCACTTCTGACGGCGTCACGTGTAAAAATCTGGAAATTTCACCAGTTTTGTTTTTCTAACGGAGTCTTAAAGTTTTTGTTGAATTATTAAGTTTTATAATCTCCAGGAAATCTGCAAACTTCATTCCATAAGCATTATATCTTATTTTGTTTTCTAGGATTTAGTAACTTATGTAGGTTGCCGCTGATTTTATGCGAGGTTGCTTTGTTTGTTTTCTCAGGATTTACAGGTTATGTATGACAAGAAGATGATTATTATTCTGGAAGGGAATCTTTGATTGTTCATTTTCTTGGAGGAAGATTTAACCTGGCCACCTTATTATCCATACCGAGCGAATCAGGGGAGTATTTGATTTCATTTGTTTTACTTATTTTACTTTTACATTCTTTACTTGAACATTGAGGACAATGTTCATCTTAAGTGTAAGGGGAGGGTAAAATGATGATACCTTATAGATACACTTTCGCTTGAGTTTGTTTGTTTGATAGTAGATGTGTAATAAAACTATGAGAATTACTTGTTAGTGTAATTTTAGCGCCAAATTTAAAATTTTTTACAATATTTAGGAGTGAAACTTTAGCCATAGCAAGCGTCTCATGGATAGGAGATTGTATGACTAGCACATAACCGTACTTTCAGAAAAATTTTCCACCCAAATATGTGAGGTTCGCCTTTAGATTTGATAGGAAAAGCATTTACTATTAGTGCTTATAAGTGTACCGGTAGCATTTAGATTCTAGAACTTGCGTTAGTGATGCATCCCGAGACCGCTAGTGAGACTACATTCATGTAGTAGGATTTACTACATGATAAGAGGCATTAGGATCACCCTTGTGTTAAACCCGTATCATAATTACTTGACCATTTAAGTCATATTATTTGGCTAGTTAAGTCAACTAATTTTTCCCACACCTTAGCGTTGTACTCATTTTTAGTACACGAAACCCCTAGTACACCCCTCCGAGCCTATCTTTTCGTTTCTAACTTTAAGCATCTTACTTAAAGGAAGAATTTGTTACACCCCACTTAAATGTACACCCAAATCGCCTTAGCCTTCCGTGTATGCGCTCATCTTTAGTGCATTATTGTTATTTGTTAAACCCTAAGTTAATTATCTAATTGATTAAATGGTTGCTAAGTCGAGTCATATCCTTGTACATATTGTTTTGGGACGATTGAGACTCATGGGTAAAGTACTTATTTTATGGAGTAATGGGGAAGAACATCATTTATTACCCCCATATGTACGTTAATCTTAAAAGTACTCAAAGTGTTTTGATTTTATCAATTTGTTGACATAAATAATGCCTAAAAATGTTATTAACATATTATCAATATCTCTATGTTTTGATAATTACAAAACATAAACCCATTGAACTAAAATTTATGACATAAACAAGTATTTAGTGATTAATATTCTCTTTACATCCAAATCAGTTAAGGTATGAATAAACAAAGTGTTTATTGCAATCTATGATCAGAGGAAATTTTTTCTAAATCATTAGAACTTTTATAAAATGTCATTAACACTTAATACCTTTTATAAAACATTTTTGGAATTAAAAGAATATGTTTAAATCACTATAAATATATGATTTCAAATTTCCAACCAAAAATGAAAAATTTTATCCAGAAAAACCTTCCCCACTAAAGGTAAAAAAAACTCCAACATTCAGGAGGGCGGCCCCCTTAATTATACTAGGCGGCCCACTTAATCATTAAGGGGACCGGCCAGGCTCCATGATGAGGCGAAAAATGAATCACTTTTAGGGGGTCATTTAAGCCCAGAATTGAATTTATTTGATCAAATATTGCCCTAAATCGTTCCTTTTGTGATTTTAGGTACTTTGGGAGTGAAATCTGGAAAAGGAAGCAATTCGGACGTTTTTGGAGAATAAAAGTGAAGAAAACGCCAAAGACTTAATTTTCCAAGCTAGGAACAGTGTGTGACGGCGTCAAGAGGAACAAGTTGACGGCGTCAAGAGTAAAGATCATGACGACCCAGTGCAGAAATGAAGGCGTCACAAAGAAGAGCGTCAAGAGTTAAATGTGTGACGGCCTGGAAAAATGGAATACATGACGGCGTCAGATGTAGATCAAGGCAGTCCGAGGATTATTTTGGCGGCGAGATGACGGCGTCACAAGGTTGTTCTTGACGCCGTCAGACTCTATTATCTATATATAGTTTTCTAATTTTCATTCATTAAGAAAGGAACAAGTTTGGAGAAACCTTAAGGCCGAACCATATACGTATTTTACAACTTTTTCAAGGGTTTTCAGCCCTTGAACCCTTACATGTGCTATTGAGATAAGTATTCTTTTAATTCAATCAATATGTCTATGTGTTGGTTGTCTTTATCTTGTGCTTGTCTTGATTCCACCATGCTAGGCTAGATTTATCTTGTGTTTGCTTAGATCTAATGAAACCTAGATGCTGATTATGTGTTGATTACTTGTTTATGGTTGTATTGGATGAATGATTTCAATGTGAGGCTTAAGAAAACTGGCAGATCTCCAAATGGTAACATGCTTGAACGTCTTAGGAAACATGAACCGATGTGTACTAGGTTTTATTGGTTGTATTTAATGCATGAGTAAATTCTAATGATCCCGTGTTAGGAGCTTCTTAGCCGGCTCGACATAGGAGTGAAGTAGGCACTCATAGGATTGGGGAGTTAAGTACGCCACCCCATGAATGGTATTAAGGAATACAATCCGTCATCCACGCAACTATAACAAGTAATTAACGTGTAAAAGATATCTAGGGAGTAGTGAAATCTAAGTAAACACATTTCTCCACTTATTGCTCACAACCTTAGTTTAATTTAGTTTTATTTTCATTTTTAGTATTTTATTTTGATTGCATCTTTAGTATTGGGTTAGTTGACTAGCAACTAATTCCGCCCAAATCCTTCAAACCCGAGATATTTACTTGCTTTCTAAAAGAATATAAAAATACAAAAAGAATCATCTCTCATCTCTAGAACTAATAATTAGGTTTTCTAATCCTAGCGACACTATTCCTAGCTGAACGATCAATCCCCGGTACTTGTCATTATACTATACTACATCGATCAGGTACACTGCCTGGTGGGGGTTGTAAGCTTCTCAAGATCTCTTGAGAGGTAAAGCCTGGTGCAATCCCTACGCATACCACTCTAGAACAGTATTTTTGCTCCCTATAAATACTAGTTCATTCCACAATTTTTTCTCACCTTTTGCACTCCTTAACTTTCTGTTCTAGATTTCTATTTCTATTCTCTTAATCCTTTGATCATACATACATAAATCTTTGTTTCAAAGTGATCTAAACATCGTCCTCTCAAGTGCAAGAGAAGAATACTTCTATCCTCCAAGCAAGAAGTATTACAACTTGTTGTGACCTCCACATCCAAGATGTTAGAGCATCATCACTTGTATCTATCTCTTTGTGTAATTAGTTGTGAATATTTGATAGTAGATAGTTTAGCTAGGTATATAGATAGTGTGATTGGTTAGTAGTTTGTTGTGAAGGAGAAGAGTTAGGAAGTAGATTGTAGTGAAGAAGATTGGTGTGAAGTAGATAGGTGTGAGGTAGAAAGTAGTGAAGAAGATTGGTGTGAAGTAGATAGGTGTGAAGTAGAAAGTTGTGAAGTAGATTGGTGTGAAGATTGATTGGTGTGAAGAGGTTGTGTAGAAGTTGTGATTAAGTTGTGACGAAGTTGTGGTGTGTACATTTGTGTGTAAGGTTTTCTCCGCCATAAGGGAGCTTGTTGACATAGTGAAGAAAACTCTCGAGTTAGGTGCTCGGGAAGTGGAGTAGGGCAAGGAAGGTGTCCTTGTAGCCGAACCACTATAAATCTCTTGTCTCGCGGTTCGATCTTTCCATCTCTAATTTATTTCTTTACTTACATTATTATTGTAACACCCCAACTTGAAAAGGGCTAAAGTGTAACATTTTGGAGTCAAATCAGAACACAAGTAAACGGAAATACATAACTAATACAAGGGTTACAAAGCAGTTCTAATGAAAAGATAAATGACTAATTCTAAACATTACAACTTCCAAAACTAATAACAAGCTAAGAACCAAAAGGAAAACTCTAAGTCAAAACTCTAATCCATGGAAGGGTATCAACAATGTAGTCCACTAAGAGCTCCTAAGCACTCTTCACTCAACCTAGCTTCCTTCTAAAACCTGCCGCAGGAAAAAAAATGCGGTTGAGCTTAAAAAGCCCAGTGAACAGATATAAACAAACAAAAACTAATAACAAAAGGAAAACAAAGGTGAATACGACATAAGTCCAAGCGAACCTGCTGAGTTAGGAATCAAGAATTTGGAAACATAGAATATGATCAAAGAAAATACGGATAATGGATATCAAACACTCAAGAAAAAGAAATGAGTCATAATTGTAAGCAAAAGAAATAAAGCAAGAATAAGTTAATCACATTAGAAATGACAAGATAATAAGAATCATAGAGAAGTAGAACAAATAGGAATGCCCAACAATATATATACTAATTGTACATAGGAGTCATGACCTCCATTGTACCAAATGTGAAAGGGGTGTATTGCACACACACCAAACATTCACCAAATAATACAAAACTAAGTACCTAGGATGCATCCATACGCCCCCTGCAAAACAAATATATATGCACAAAGCTCTAGGCTAAGTAAACATATACAATAAATATAGGCCTGAATAGCTAGCTTAAAGGGAACGCTGTGAACTAAAACCCACCTCCACAGATAGTGTCAATACCACTGGTGCATCAGTGGCAAGGCCATGGACTCCCCATGACTGGCTACAAATTAGTCAAATCATATACAAGTTACACATAATGGGCATAGAATAAAGAATGCTATAGAAAAGAAATATAGCATGCAAACGAATATCAAGCTCATATCAATATCAAGTATCAACAAACACGAATCAACCAAAGGGAACATAGCAATGGCTTAACTGAAGGGATCATAATTGAAACATTTAAACAAAAGAGAGAAGGATGGCCTTTACTAAAAAGGCGGAATATATGTACCTCAAACCGCAGTGGAAACCATATCGGAAACACAAGGATATGAAGTTACTCCTTCTTTAGCGAATCTACAAGGATTAATGATCATCTTATTATTTATAAGTTCACTTTAATCAGATTACTCATTTTAGTCAGCTTTCCATTTTTAGTAACTTGCCAAATATAGTAACTTTCCAAAAATAGTAACTATCTATTTTTAGTATGTTTCCCAAATTAGTAAGTTTCCTTATTTAGTAAGTTTCCTGAGTTAGTAATTTCATGCTTTAAAGTTATAAATAACAATTAAATAATCTTTAAGTGTTTAAATGACAATTATAATAGTTTAGGGTTAATCATGTTAATTTAGTAAAATTTAAGGTCAAAATGTAAATTATCCAAATTAAATATTAAAAATGTCAAATAAAAATATTCTTAGGTTTATATTATAAGTTTATATTAAAATGATAATTTTAGACCCCGTCTTTTTATAATATATATAAACGTATTCTCATCTTTAGTTTAAACCGCGACGACCCAAAATATTATTATCACATTTAGAAACATATACGCCCCATATTCATCTATTTAACAAATATCACAACGCAAAGTAAACAAAACATGATCGACTCCCAAACCTTAATTCCAATTTAATATATGTTTATATCTTCGACATAGCACTTGCATGGCCATAACTCACAGTCTCATGTTTCGTATATATTTTGTATGTTTCAATCCGAAATTGACTCGACATTATTTTGTTAACTGTTCTATACATTAGGAATTATAAATGTAGATTCTAGCATATATACAACTTCATGGGAAAGAACCTACGTGAATTTGTCTTCCACACTTGAAATAGACATCACTATTATCCTTTCTCATTTTTAATACATTTCGAGTAGTTCATTTCAGTAAGCAATTTACATGTATGAATGAGTCATTAGTTATCCATTTTAATATATATTTGAGGTTCCAGTTTTTGATTCCATATGCGACTTAGTCCAAGACACAAAGATTTATCGATATGGTTGTTAGTTGTCTTCCTTAATTATGGTTCTATTGTCATATAATTTAAACCTTAAACTAACAAGTTACTAATTACTAATTACTAATGATCGTATATAAAATTATTGGATTTATGTTGGGGTTCGGAAAATACCTTCCAGCCAAACCAGAAAAGATCAATTATCGAAATCGAACAAGTACGATCAACAACTCAGACACGAACAATAGAGCTCAATGAAACGCGATCGAACCTCAGTGCCCACACATATACGAACAGATGAAGCCAAAAACTCTGGCCAGTCACGAACTCTAACCCACGATCGAGTGAACGAACCCAAAACCTTTTACTTGTGCACAGACTGATCGAATTAATATAACCCTAGCAGGACCACCAACTCGAACCCGACACTTAAATATCTAGGTTTTATTTGCAGCAGCAGCCGTAAATTTATTTTCATGGAATGATTGAATTTTGATAGAGTATGTATATAAGGGCATGGGTACTCTTTCAAAAATATCGGGATTGGGCGTGATTGATATGATCGTATCTTTAAAAAAAGGAAATGTGTGTGTGTGCAAAGGGATAGGAATGCCGTGTTTATATTTAGGGAAGGTGACATATATGTTCGTATCTTTTTCAAAAGTAAAGGCGTGTGTGATGATGTATCTACAGAATGAGTTTGCATGCAACACATTTGTTTATTGAAACTAATTTCTTGTATGAAACATATGCTTTATAGTTGATTTCCAAATGACATGCATATATAACAGGTGTACCACATAATGAATACGTACAAATATATATAAAAGTCTAAGCTGCTTTTAGGTATTATACGCTTAAAATGAAATTAAGTAAAATACACAATAACATGTACATAACGTGCTCATAATAGGTCTCTCCAAAATGTGATCAAAAGATGAGATGTATTGTTTATTGATTTAGGATTAGGAAAGGATAGACATAATCGTATCTTCTCAAACAAATATATATACACGACTTGGTGTTTGGTTTTATCTCTTACAAAACGTGTGGAGTGAATAAATAAAAAGAATGCGGTAGGTTAGACAAAGATTAAAATTTGTATTTCTTTCATAATATATAAGGTATTTATATTACTTTAATCGTTTATTTAACTTATAGTATAATCAAAGAAATTAATAAATTGTTAATTCAAATTTTCGGACGTTATAATTCTTCCCATTTAAAAAGAAAATTTCGTCCGCGAAATTGAAGTTAAAAAAAAATAAAGAAATAAAAAAATAAACGGATACGTACCAAATTACGAAAAAGAATGAAGATAAATAGCCTCGTGCTCGGAATGATTTTTCTAAACATTTTAACGAACGGAAATAGTTTGGTTTCTCATGACCTGATCCTGACAAACTTGGATAACCCCAGGCTTCTCCAGCAAAATACAAATCATAACAAATCTGATCTAATGAATGTGAAATGAAAATGAAACAGATGATAGTCGTAATCTCACAAGAGATACAGGAACATCAGATGAATATGGAATAAATATGGAAGTGATGCTTGCTGGTAGAAAACTTCACAAATCTAATCAGGTTCTGAATGAACTAAGAAACTTGCTACAAATCAGAGAAGCATATATCGAATTATCAGACATAACCAAAGTTTCCTAAAGAGGTTGGAATCCTATTCGTACTAACGATTAACTAAGTACATACCGGAGTATCGAATCGTATCATAATGGAAAATGGGATAGGTAGGATCACCGCACGGATAAGAATGAATCTAAGGACTAACGTACTACGAACCAAGTCTTTCTTATATGCCAAAACATTTAACTCTTTTGCATGGGAACATCATACGGAACGCACATATTCCTGGCCTAATGTTTCAAAATTTCTCTTCCACCATGATAACTAATCCATTAGTTGTTGTATAATCAACTCCGAACATTCAATAAGCAGCTTCCCGACTTAACTCAACTAGAAGGTGCTCTACATCACCGTTCATACCAAATCTGAAAGGACAACCCTTGTCACTTGCATGCCTTTAATCTAATGAGCAAACACAATTGGACTAAACACTTGTCAACTCTTCTGTTCAACACTTCTTCTAAGTTCAAATAGTTGTTATGCTTATCTGTCAATCTGTAGGTGAAAAGCATTACTATACTTGAGTCTGGTCCCTCAAACCTTCAGTAGTCCTTCCTAGGAATGTGAAGTAAAACGCGAATCTCTGACACGATCACTGCAGGTGCGCCATGTAATTGAATAGTCTTCTGCCGAAGGATTTATGCCAACTTGCTAACTGAATACACATTCTAAGAGGCAAAATGAGCTAACATAATCAAACGATCCATCACCACTCAAATTATATCATTCTTCTCAAATTTTCGAGGAGGTTTCGTTACAAGGTTCATGAAAAGTCTAATCCTACTTCTAAGTTGGAAAGTCCATAAGTTAAAGGAACACCCTTGCATGCTGAAGTTCAATCTTGACTTGTTGACATACTTAGCACATCGTCACTAATGTGATCACAACCAGTTTCATGCCATTCCATTTAAAAATTATGCTTAGATCCTTTATATATCTTAGTACAACTAAGAGGGATAGGGAAAGTAAAACTGTGCCTCAATCATAACAACTTCTCACAGATCATAGTTCGCCATCTTGCTTCTGAGATTCTAAAATTTGTAATTGGACTCAACCTTCATGTTCGCCGTGACTCAACTTCCTGAGTTCTAAGTCTTGATTTTCTTAAGCTCAATCTTCGAGACAAACCAAAACTTCAAATTTCTTCCTAAATACATCTGCCACCAAATTT
The DNA here is from genome assembly GCA_030686995.1 of Artemisia argyi. NCBI lineage: Eukaryota > Viridiplantae > Streptophyta > Magnoliopsida > Asterales > Asteraceae > Artemisia > Artemisia argyi. Next base: position 167,659,905 of record CM060701.1, on the reverse strand, counting down.
ACCTTGTAAGATATGTCTTCCAATCTTAAGAGCAACCACCCTGCCGCCATTTCCAAGTCATGCATTGAATAATTCTCCTTAAACGGTTCTAATTGTCTTGATGCGTAAACAATAACCTTCCCGTGCTGCACAATGGCATAACCAAGTCTCTTCTTGAAACGTCTCAAAATTGGTACTACCTGAAAGTATGGAAGTTGAAGCTAATTTCTATTTCAGCTTTTTCAAAACTCTGTTCTCATCCAAACTAAGCTTCTCTTCTTTACTCATAAAATTTATCAACGGTAACGCAAGTCGTGAACATCTTCCACCCAATATCATGCTTCCAGAATATACAAATGATCCTCATGTTTCCAACATAATACGAAAATGATTCTCATGTTTCTCTTTCGTCTCTGAATGTACTAATATGTCATACTATGACCAATTTGCCTAAGTACTCAAAAGACATGATTCATCAAATTCAATAAATAGTTAAAGCATTAGCTAATACTATTAGCATCATTAACAGTCATAGTGGCCAATACGAATGAGAAATGAAATTTTTGGAATAACTTCAAGGCATAAATCCATCTAAAGGAAAACTCCGTGTCCTAAAGTTGATTAGATACATCGTCGATTTGAGGTAGGGAATAATGGGTTCAAATAGGGATACGGTTCAGCTTCCAGAAGTCAATACATAATCTCCTGCTACCATCTTTCTTCATCGCGAAAAAAAAACTAAAGCACTCCAAGGAGATACACTAAGACAACAAACCATTTCATAGTTTTTTTGTTGCCACTCCTCCAGTTCTCTCAATTGGCTGGTGCTGTTCAATATGGAGTTTCAAAATCAGGCAAAACGTCGTCCTATACAGATAGGGTTCTATCTCATCAAACTTAACTGTTCATAGGCACTCGTCAAAGATATCCTATGATCCCCATAAGTTCAAGTTATATGATGTAATTATTCTCACATTGGCCAGGCATCATAATACTTGCATCATATAAACATGCCTTTATTGAAATCATATTCTACATCGAGTCGTGATTAAACATTTTCTCAGTACTATGTCAAATCAAATACATAATCGGTGAAAAATCTGGGTGGTTCATTCAGGGATTCATTGGACGAATTTAGATTGCAAATTGACTCTCAAAGAGAGATTCATCCCACGGGAAACAAGAATAGATGCTAGTAAAACTCCACAACCGCGAAAGTAACATACGAGTTTCCAGGGTAGTATGGATAACATAAGTTTAACCATCAGAAATCATGACAAAAATAAATCAGGGTGGTTCAAAATGTCAAAGGAGAGACGTAGTATGACAGTAGTTAGCATCTTAATGCTCAGTCCACCAGTCAATATCTTAATGACAGTCGAATTTAAACTTTCCAAGGAAAGACAGATCAGCATAGCGAATCTTATCATTCAGAAGCGAGGAATAATATTCCTATTCTCGTGGTTGATCACCACAAGATTTCTCATAGGAATACAACTGGATAAGGCAAAATCTAATGGTGTAGGGAAACTTAAATATGCTTATCAAAGGCAAGATATTTCATAGAACGTGTCAAATAAGTCATGATCATAGAAATTCTTAGAGTGCCTATAGAGGCATCTAAAGGGTTAACAAATGAATCAGAGGTTGAAATGAAAAAAGATAAAGTTTATGTAATGTCAAACATTACTGCAGAATTCTCAACGCGTTCTAAACTTACTTAGTCACTAATCTCATGTTGTGCAAAATAATGAGTTTCAAATCTCCAAGAGGAGAAATTCTTAAAAGGCTCAACTAGAAGTAAGGCACGAAGCAGAGTGATGCGGAAGCAACTATACCTAAACAAATTCCCTATAGTCTACCCAATCCTCACAGGTCACAACTTAAGTTTCAGAGTGGAAATCCTAATGCAAGTTCTCAAAGGTTGTTTCATAACTCCTATGGTGCAAAACTTAGCGGGCCTAATACTCACAGGTCATAGCCTAAGCTCTACAGGTTTTGAATCCGCCGATCAACCTGTCTCTGATACAAAAATTGTAACACCCCAACCCGAAAAGGGCTAAAGTGTAACATTTTGGAGTCAAATCAGAACACAAGTAAACGGAAATACATAACTAATACAAAGGTTACAAAGCAGTTCTAATGAAAAGATAAATGACTAATTCTAAACATTACAACTTCCAAAACTAATAACAAGCTAAGAACCAAAAGGAAAACTCTAAGTCAAAACTCTAATCCATGGAAGGGTATCAACAATGTAGTCCACTAAGAGCTCCTAAGAACTCTTCACTCAATCCAGCTTCCTTCTAAAACCTGCCGCAGGAAAAGAAATGCGGCTGAGCTTAAAAAGCCCAGTGAACAGATATAAACAAACAAAAACTAATAACAAAAGGAAAACGAAGGTGAATACCACATAAGTCCAAGCGAACCTGCTGAGATAGGAATCAAGAATATGGAAACATAGAATATGATAAAAGAAAATACGGATAATGGATATCAAACACTCAAGAAAAAGAAATGAGTCATAATTGTAAGCAAAAGAAATAAAGCAAGAATAAGTTAATCACATTAGAAATGACAAGATAATAAGAATCATAGAGAAGTAGAACAAATAGGAATGCCCAACAATATATATACTAATTGTACATAGGAGTCATGACCTCCATTGTACCAAATGTGAAAGGGGTGTATTGCACACACACCAAACATTCACCAAATAATACAAAACTAAGTACCTAGGATGCATCCATACGCCCCCTGCAAAACAAATATATATGCATAAAGCTCTAGGCTAAGTAAACATATACAATAAATATAGGTCTGAATAGCTAGCTTAAAGGGAACGCTGTGGACTAAAACCCACCTCCACAGATAGTGTCAATACCACTGGTGCATCAGTGGCAAGGCCATGGACTCCCCATGACTGGCTACAAATTAGTCAAATCATATACAAGTTACACATAATGGGCATAAAATAAAGAATGCTATAGAAAAGAAATATAGCATGCAAACGAATATCAAGCTCATATCAATATCAAGTATCAACAAACACGAATCAACCAAAGGGAACATAGCAATGGCTTAATTGAAGAGATCATAATCGAAACATTTAAACAAAAGAGAGAAGGATGGACTTTACTAAAAAGGAGGAATATCTGTACCTCAAACCGCAGTGGAAACCATATCGGAAACACAAGTATATGAAGTTACTCCTTCTTTAGCGAATCTACAAGGATTAATGATCGTCTTATTATTTATAAGTTCACTTTAATCAGATTACTCATTTTAGTCAGCTTTCTATTTTTAGTAACTTGCCAAATATAGTAACTTTTCAAAAATAGTAACTATCTATTTTTAGTATGTTTCCCAAATTAGTAAGTTTCCTTATTTAGTAAGTTTCATGAGTTAGTAATTTCATGCTTTAAAGTTATAAATAACAATTAAATGATCTTTAAGCGTTAAAATGACAATTATAATAGTTTAGGGTTAATCATGTCAATTTAGTAAAATTTAGGGTCAAAATGTAAATTATCCAAATTAAATATTAAAAATGTCAAATAAAAATATTCTAAGGTTTATATTATAAGTTTATATTAAAATCATAATTTTAGACCCCGTCTTTTTATAATATATATAAACGTATTCTCATCTTTAGTTTAAACCGCGACGACCCAAAATATTATTATCACATTTAGAAACATATACGCCCCATATTCATCTATTTAACAAATATCACAATGCAAAGTAACCAAAACATGATCGACTCCCAAACCTTAATTCCAATTTAATATATGTTTATATCTTCGACATAGCCCTTGCATGGCCATAACTCATAGTCTCATGTTTCGTATATATTTATTATGTTTCAATCCGAAATTGACTCGACATTATTTTGTTAACTGTTCTATACATTAGGAATTATAAATGTAGATTCTAGCATATATACAACTTCATGGGAAAGAACCTACGTGAATTTGTCTTCCACACTTGAAATAGACATCACTATTATCCTTTCTCATTTTTAATACATTTCGAGTAGTTCATTTCAGTAAGCAATTTACATGTATGAATGAGTCATTAGTTATCCATTTTAATATATATTTGAGGTTCCAGCTTTTGATTCCATATGCGACTTAGTCCAAGACACAAAGATTTATCGATATGGTTGTTAGTTGTCTTCCTTAATTATGGTTCTATTGTCATATAATTTAAACCTTAAACTAACAAGTTACTAATTACTAATGATCGTATATAAAATTATTGGATTTATGTTGGGGTTCGGAAAATACCTTCCAGCCAAACCAGAAAAGATCAATTATCGAAATCGAACAAGTACGATCAACAACTCAGACACGAACAATAGAGCTCAATGAAACGCGATCGAACCTCAGTGCCCACACATATACGAACAGATGAAGCCAAAAACTCTGGCCAGTCACGAACTCTAACCCACGATCGAGTGAACGAACCCAAAACCTTTTACTTGTGCACAGACTGATCGAATTAATATAACCCTAGCAGGACCACCAAGTCGAATCCGACACTTAAATATCTAGGTTTTATTTGCAGCAGCAGCCGTAAATTTATTTTCATGGAATGATTGAATTTTGATAGAGTATGTATATAAGGGCGTGGGTACTCTTTCAAAAATATCGGGATTGGGCGTGATTGATATGATCGTATCTTTAAAAAAAGGAAATGTGAAGGGATAGGAATGCCGTGTTTATATTTAGGGAAGGTGACAGATATGTTCGTATCTTTTTCAAAAGTAACGGCGTGTGTGATGATATATCTACAGAATGAGTTTGCATGCAACAGATTTGTTTATTGAAACTAATTTCTTGTATGAAACATATGCTTTATAGTTGATTTCCAAATGACATGCATATATAACAGGTGTACCACATAATGAATACGTACAAATATATATAAAAGTCTAAGCTGCTTTTAGGTATTATACGCTTAAAATGAAATTAAGTAAAATACACAATAACATGTACATAACGTGCTCATAATAGGTCTCTCCAAAATGTGATCAAAAGATGAGATGTATTGTTTATTGATTTAGGATTAGGAAAGGATAGACATAATCGTATCTTCTCAAATAAATATATACACACGACTTGGTGTTTGGTTTTATCTCTTACAAAACGTGTGGAGTGAATAAATAAAAAGAATGCGGCGTTTGTATGTATAGGTTAGACAAAGATTAAAATTTGTATTTCTTTCATAATATATAAGGTATTTATATTACTTAATCGTTTATTTAACTTATAGTATAATCAAAGAAATTAATAAATTGTTAATTCAAATTTTAGGACGTTATAATTATTGCTATATCGTACATATTTATTGTTGTTTATATTGTGCAAGACTTGAGATCACATATTATCGAATCTAAATTTTTGAAAATAAAGAAAACACTCAAACAATCTTTTATAACGAATTAAAAAGACGTAAAACTATTCAACCACCCTTCTAGTTTTTCACAATTGGTATCAAGAGCCACGTCTAGCAAGACCTTTAAAATATATTATATTTTAAAACTTGTAACGATCTATGGAATTTGAAAAATATTTAGAAGGGCAATCTATGCAAAGACCACCACTATTTGAAAGTGATGGATTTTTATATTGGAAAAATTGATTCGAAACTTATGTGAAATCAAAAGATCTTGATCTTTGGCATGTTATTACCTTTGGTGATTTTCCTCCCACTCAACAAAATCCGGAAACTAAAAAGGATGAAATTGTACCTTTTGAAAAACAAAATGATAATTTGAAAAAGAAACTAGCTAAAAATAATGAAGCTAAAATGGTAATTTATAATACGTTACCACGTAAAGAATATGAAATGTAAATAAGTAAGTAACACAAGCTATAATAACTATGTACGAAATGTAAATAAGTAAGTAAGTAAGCAAAGAGTGAGAGATGGAAATAACAAACCGAGAGATAAAAGATTTAAAGTGGTTCGGCTACAAGGACACCTTCCATGCCCTACTCCACTCCCCGAGCACCGAGCTCAAGAGTTTTCTTAACTAAGTCAATATGCTCCCTTCTGACGGAGAAAACCGTACACACCTTAGTTTACACCAATTTAACGACACAAAACTAAATGTCGAGTTCTAATCGAAGCTAGAACTAATCTCACAACTTCAAACACACCACAACTTCTTCACACCCTTTTACTCCTTTTACACTTCTTCACAACACTTGTGTCTTCACACCTTCACAACTTCTATCTTTTCACTACTTCAAATCTTATGCTACTTCACAACTACTAGGCCTTTATGTCTTCACAACTTCAATACTTCTATGTCACTACTTGAAGGCTTTTATCTATGTACCGCTACAAGGCTTCTTCTACTTTAAAAGCTTCTATGTCTTCACTACTTCAATGCTTCTAAGTCTTCACACCTTATATGCTTCTATATCTTTACAACTTTGAGGCTTCAACTTCTTAACTACTTTAAAGCTGCAATACCACTATATGGCTTCTATATATTCACTACTAACTACTACTTCAATATACTACAACCTCTTATACCTCCTATCACTAATCCTATGAATCACTACTTCTTCACTTCTTGTACCTCTTAACACTTTCAAAAAATATAGATCCTATATCTAAATCTAACTAACTAATTTACACACCTTATACACCAAAGAATAAATGTTTACATAATGAATTGAACAAACAACTTAGATAGCAAGATGATACTAAGTTGCAATACTTCTAGTTTTGAATGATAGAAGTATTCTTCTCTTTGCACTTGAATGTTGAAGCTTGAATCACTTGGAAACAAAAGCTTATGATTATATGATCAAAGAATTGATTTAGAGAGGTTTGGGCAGAAAGTTTTTGTGCAAAAAGGCAAGGAAAATCTGTGGGAATGAACCAGTATTTATAGGCAAAGCTGGGGGGTCAGGAGCGTGGCCGGTCCCCTTAATAATTAAGGGGGCCGCCTAGTTAATTAAGGGGGCTGCCCCTTCTGAACGTTGCCCAACTTTGTCTTTTTGTAGGGAAGGTTTTTCTGGAACATCTTTGCCATTTTTGGATGAAAATTTGAATTTATATATTTATGGTTAATTAAACATTTTTATTTAATACCAAAAATGATTTTCTAAAATTTATAAAATGTTTGTGACATTTTATAAAAAATCTAGGGAATAAGAAAATGTTCCTTTGATCATATAATGCATTAGACACTTTGTTTAATCATACCTTAAGTGATTAGATGGTACACGTGAACATTTACTACTATATACTTGTTTACGTCATGATCTTTGGTTTGATGAGTTTTCATTTTTTGATTATCAAAACATAGAGGTATTGAAAGATATGAATAACGTTTTTAGGCAATTATTTATATCAACACCGGCAGTAGCTCCCATGCCCTTGCTGACATTGATCCTAATCATCTGGAGGATATCTATATTCCTGAGTGGGGTGTAACTAGAGGTTCCCGGCTTACCGACCCATTAGAGTGTGGTGATGCTATAGATGGGTTTGCTCCTCTGTGTATGTTTTCTGTTGTCCGCGGTATTGACCACGAGCAATTGTTCTCCGTGTTTAACGTGAGTACAGCCCATCAGACAGTACTGAGTTCTGAAGTAAGGAGACGTTCGGAATCTCTTCTCCGTGAGAGAAATGACTTGTCCGTTCTTTGTGACGAGAGATTCCGTTTGCTGAAGGCTAAGGATGAAGAGATTCAAAATATGAAGGCAAGACTTTTATTAGCTGATGCTGAGGCTACGGAAGCCGTCAACCTTTGTAACCAAGTTTCTGCCCTGAAGTCCTCAAAGAGCTCTTTAGTTGAACAGAAGTTTGCTCTACAAAGGGAGCGAGATTCTCTTGATGCGAAGGTGGTGGAGCTCCAGTCTTTAGCTCCACCTCCGGATCATGTATTGATTTCTGAGAACGAGTTTCTTGCTTGTCAGGTATTCAGCCTCATTTTTTTTGTTCCTCCTTAATTACTTCTTCTTCTTCTTCTTCTTCTTCTTCTTCTTCTTCTTCTTCTGTACACGAACTTGAGTCTGAATGTGCTGAATTACGTGCCAGATTCTCAGCCTTTGATGATTTGGAGAATAAGTTTGAGAAAATTCAGGACGCTCAGGTGGGTGTGCTTTCCCGTAGGATAGATTATCTGGAGAATAATGTTGAGGAGTTGTCCTTGCATCTTCACCAGACGTTTTACCCTGGCTTTCTTGCTATTATGGCTGATCATCGTTGGTTGGTGACAAATGGTATTAAGCTTGCTGTTGTCAAATGCCTGAATTCTCCCGACTATGTTGCGGCATCTAGGAAAGTTATAAGTTTCATTGTTGTTAAAGGGATGCAAGATGGGTTAGTAGCCGGTCTTGCACATAGAAAATTAGGCACGGATCTTTCAGGTGTCACTGCCCATTGCCCTTCCGCGGAGGCAGACTATCAGTCCGCATTGCAAGGTTTTCATGATTTTGAGTTTCCTTTGTTTTCAGCTTTATTATCTTGCAAGGATACCCGTATTGCGGACTTTATGAATCTTCTTCGCCTTGATGGCCCACTTGCCAATGTTCCTGACATAGATGATTTGCAGCCGAATCCGGAGCAGTTTTTGTTCCCATATGGCATGCTGAGGATAATGCGCCCGTGGGGGCCGAGCCCATATCCTCTGCCTTGGAGAAGTGTCAGTGGCAAGTTTCTAAGATTAAAGAAAGTATTTCCGCTACTCAGGCTGCACTTACTGAGCGTGTTGTATCCTTCATTGAAACAGGGCCTGTTCATGCTGCTGCTGATGCGCCAGCCGTTTTGGGTGATGGTTCGGATGTTCCTGAGGTCGCAATTTCCTTGTTCAATGAACCTTCTATTCTTGTTTTGTCAGAAGCTTGTGGGGTGATGGGCACGGATGCCCAAGTTGTTCATAGAGATGGCCCCTTAGCTGATGATAGTTTTTGTGCTCTTGTTTCTTCTTATGTTGAAGTGAAAACCGTGGCCACTGAGGCGCATGATTCTTTGTAGTTTTTATTTGTAACCATTTAAGGTTATCTTTGTAATTTGCGTACTTAATTGAACAATGTGTATGTTCTATTTGTACGTCTTGTTTTAATCGTAATGGCTTACGATGTTTGTATCATAATATTTGTTTGTTGCTATTTTTCTAAGATCATAATGGTACGCTTATTTAATAGGTTTTTTTTGAATATTTTTGGGTTATTGATGAGACGAAAAGTGTTACGCTTTTAGGGGGTCATTTAAGCCCTAAGTCGTGATTATTTGATCAAATATTGCCTCAAATCGTTTCTTTTGTCATTTTAGGTACTTTGGAGAAGAAATCTGGAAAAGGAAGCATTTTAGACGTTTTTGGAGCGAAAAGTGAAGAAAACGGAAAAGTCTCCAAATCAAGATGGAAATAGTACCTGACGGCGTCACAGTTTGGAGGTGACGGCGTCACGTATTGGCAAAGAGGTAGATAAAAAGTTACAAGAGACGCGCCAGAACATTTTCGGGAGTTAAAGAGTGACGGCGTCACCAAGGCCGTCAAGATCAAAATTACACGTGACGGCCAAGAGTGGAATAACACATGACGGCATCAGATCTGGATCTAGGCAATCCGAGGAAAGCATTGGTGGCAAGTTGACGGCATCAGGACCATAACATGACGCCGTCAGACCTGTAATCTCTATATATTGTTTTCTAATTTTCATTCATTAAAGAGAGAACTTTTGGAGGAACTTTTACCACAAACCCTAGGTCGAATTTTCATCATATTGTAGGGGTTTCAAACCCTTCTTTCACCCATGTTTCAATATAGATAAGTCTTCCAATAATCATTCAATATGTCTATTTGTTGTTTGATTCTATCTTATGCTTGTCTTTACTTTAACATGCTAGGCTAGGTTTGTTTGTGTTCGCTTAGATGTAATGAAACCTAGCTATTGATTGTTGGTTGATTGTTTGTTACTAATTGTATTGGATGAATGATATCGATGTTAGGCTTAAGAAAACTGGCAGATTTCCAATTGGTAACATGCTTGAACGTCTTAAGAAACATGAATCGGATGTGTACTATGAGTTTAATGGTTGTATTTAATTCATGAGTGACTACTAAGGAGGCCATGTTAGGAGCTAGTTGTCGGCTCGACATAGGAAGAGGTAGAAACTTGTAGAGTTGGGGAAGATCGTACACGGCCCCACGAATGGTATTAAGGAATATAACCTTTCATCCACGCAATTGTAACAAACTATTCAACTAATGAAAGATAGCTAGGGAGTAGTGAAACCTAAGTAAACACGTTTCTCTTATTATTGTTTTTCATATTTACTTTCTTGTAATTTATTTTTATTGCTTTTGTAGCTAATTGGGTTAGTTGACTAGCAACTAATTCCGCCCACTCTTCCAATACCCGAGATTTTTACTTGCTTTCCATAAAACTATAAAAATACAAAAAGAATCATCCCTCACCTCTAGACCAAGTTTAATTAAGTTTTAATCCTAACGACACTATTCCCCGAGAGAATGATCAATCCCCCGGTACTTGCCACTACACTATACTACATCGGTCAGGTAAACTGCCTGGTGGGGATTGCAAGCCTCTTGAGATTTCTTGAGAGGTAAAACCTTTTACGAGGGTGCAATCCCACGCATCAAGTTTTTGGTGCCGCTTCCGGGGAATAGTTATTGTTTAGGTTGAATTTTTTTTATTAGGTCTAGTTGCTAGATTCCTTTCTAGTGAGATTTTATTTTTTATTTTTATAGGTTTCTTTAGTCTATCTTATTTCCTTGTTTTCTTTGTTCGTAAACTCTCTCGATGGATAACAATAGCATTGATCATTTGATTCATGTTATTCGTGTTTTTCGTCATAGGATTTTCCAACCACCCATCCCAATATGAGAACCTATTTAACTGATAAGGCAAAAAATGAACCGTTTTTAGGGGGTCATTTAAGTTCGAATTCGAATTTATTTGATCAAATATTGCCCTAAATCGTTCCTTTTATGATTTTAGGTACTTTGGGAGTGAATTCTGGAAAAGGAAGCATTTTGGACGTTTTTGGAGCATAAAAGTGAAGAAAACGACAAAGTCTTAATTTTCCTTGCTGGGAACAGTACCTGACGGCGTCAAGAGTAATTTCCTGACGGCGTCAAACCTCAAGAATTAAAATCCGTAGTTGATGACGGCGTCACACACAGGGCATCAAGAGTAATTTGTGTGACGGCCTAGGCCTTGACGGCGTCAGAAGTAGATTAAGGCCGTCACGTGTTAACTTGTCAAAACTTGCGCGCGAAGTAGCTGATATTGTTTTAGTCATAACTTTTGCATACGAACTCGGATTTAGGTGATTCAAAAGCCCACACGAAGAGGACGAAGAGATCTACAATTTGGTGAAAAAATGGTCTTGACGGCGTCAAGAGAACGAGCTGACGCCGTCAAGCCTTGCCGACAGAAAACATGCCTATAAATATAACATCATAACTTCACTTTTTGTAAGCCCTAAACCCTAAAGTCGATTCCTGGGTTTAGGTGGGTGTTTTTCCAGCAACTTAGAGGGTTTCAATCACTCCATAAACATCATGTATTGGTTTGATGATTCTATCTCAACTATGTCTTTCATTATTCTTGTTGATTGTCTTTCTTTGATTATGTTTTGCTAATTCACCTTGTGTCTACTTATGATTATGTGAAACTTGTATATAATTGATTAGATCTCATTGATTTCTTGTTGATGTTGTGTCTATCTTCATCAATAAGGGGCTTGTTGATGTGTGTGTCTATCTCTATCAATTAAGGCGTGACAACTTCAATAGATCTAGTTGGTTTAGTTTATAATTCTTGTTTCCTATTGATTCTTGTTTTGATTGAATGAATTTATATGTTAGGCTTAAGAAAACTGGCAGATCTCCAAATGGTAACATGCTTGAACGTCTTAAGAAACATGAACCGAGGCGCACTAGGTCTTTATTGGTTGTATTTAATGCATGAGCCACTGTTTACAATCCCTATAGTTGTGCTGGGCATGGTGTAGGAGGAGATAAGACCTCATAAAATTGGGGAGTTATGTGTGCCACCCCATGAATGGTATTAAGGAATACAACCCGTCAATTAAAACAAGGTTACAATTCAATAGGTAGAATTGGATAGCTAGCAAGGAATAACATATCATAGGTAGACATGCTTCACTTATCTTGTAGAACCTTAGTTTAGTTTTCTTGTTAATTAGTTTAATTAGTAGCTTTTGGGTTAGTTGATTATCAACTAATTCCGCCCCTCCTTCCAATACCCGAGATTTTTACTTGCTTTTCAAAAAATATAAAAATACAAAAAGAATCATCCTTCACCTTTAGACCTAGTTAGATTAATTTCAATCCTAACGACACTATTCCTAGCTGAACGATCAATCCCCCGGTACTTGTCACTATACTATACTACAACGATCAGGTACACTGCCTGGTGGGGGTTGTAAGCTTCTCAAGATCCCTTGAGAGGTAAAGCCTGGTGCAATTCCCACGCATCAAGTTTTTGGCACCGCAGCCCGGGAAATAGTTATTGTTTAGGTTGAAATTTATTTTGATTAGGTCTACTCATTAGATTCCGTTTTAGTGAGATTTTTATTTTCTTTTTATTAGCTTTCTCGTAGTCTATCTTTTCTTTGTGTATTTGTTCGTAGAAACCTTTCCATTGACTCTTCCGTTCACCACTATGGAGAACGCGAATCCACCATACTACCGACCACGAAACCCATTCACTCCTAATGACATCTTGATGTTCAAACAATATCGAGATGAACCTATTTATGATGCATGGACTCGTTTTAAAAATTTACTACGAATAGTCCCTCATCATGGTTTCAATCTATGGTACCTAAATCAAATCTTTTACTATAGTGTCCACCCGTATGACCAAAGGTACATTGACGATTTTACCAACGGGGACCTTAGGGAATTAAATGCTGAAGAAGCATGGGATGCCATAGAAGATTGTGCCCAATATTATTATAGAGTAGACAACCCGACAAACAACATCACAAATCAATCAATAACAAGTTTGAAGGAGCAAACAGGAAGTTTGTCTGGGGATGATTACTTAGGGATACCTGCGTGGATGTCACCGAAAATCATAGTACAAAACAAACACATAGGTAATCTAGGTACAATGGAGGATGAGGTGGACAATCCAAGCCCACAAAGTACCCCACAAGTCCTACCATCATTTGAGGCACATACACCGCCCGTGACTTACCCGGAAGAAGTAGAAGAGACTATAGGAACCCCAATTGAGGTAGAACCCTTGGACCAAGCACCACTAGAGGATATAGGTTTGAATACTTGTAGTGATAACCTTACTCCTAGTTCTAGGGAATTTCCTAATGTTGATGAACCGGAACCTCAACCTTTACACAACTTCCCATCCTTAGATTTATTTCTAGGAGACAAAAGAGGAACCGACCCACCCATCAACCTATATTATCCGGGTAGTTTTAGGATGAAGGAAGCCATTCACTCACCCCCTTCACCTCACGTGGCATATTTCCACCCTAAGGGTGTGTATCGCTACTTTCACCCACACTTAATCCTAAGTGTAGGGAAAACCTCCCCTATTTCCATTAAATAAGGGTAGAGTCAGGCTCGTGACTCAAACAAAAACAAGCGCTTCTTGGGAGGCAACCCATGTTTTTAATTGTTTGATGTTTTTATTTTATTTGTTTGTTTGTGTCATATATGCTTAATCATAGTTGTTTAATTTTCATGTTTCGAATAATTTGTGAAAATGCTTTATTTTGTTTTTAACCTCGTCTTAATTGCATATAAAGGTATTTTACAAAAAGATAAGTGTAGGGAAATTTATATTTTGTTAAAAAGAACTAAATTCGAACATGAAAACTTCACAATTCATGATTAGCATATATTCTATCTTGTTTGTGTGTCAATAATTGTGGATATGTTTTATGAGTTCCTATTTGTAATTCATTACACAAGTATCCTATCCTTTTGTTGCTTTGTCTTGTTTCTATTTCTAAGTCTGGAATTACATCTAGTTGTGATTTTTGTTCGGTTTGATGCTTTGGTTTTTGTGTTTGTTGATTACAGGACAAGAAGATGATTTATATTTCTGGAGGGAAGCTTTCAACGTTCGTCTTCTTGGAGGTAGATTTAACCATGTTGTCACATTATCCACGGTGAACGAATCAGGGGAGTATTAGTTTCTTTCATTCTTATTTATTTACTTTTACATCTTTTATCTAGAACATTGGGGACAATGTTCGGTTTAAGTGTAGGGAGGGTATATTAGAAACTATTACTCCACTTGGTTTTTGTTTTGTTTATTAGTGTATGTGTAATAAAACTGAGAGAAATATTTGTTAGGGCAATTTTAGCACCAAATTTAAAATTTTTTGCAACATGTAGGAGTGAAACTTTAGTCTTAATAAGCGTCTCATGGATAGGAGTTGTATGACTAGCACAAAAACCATACCACTCAAAAATTTCCACCCTAAATATGTGAGGTTCGCCCTTAGATCTTTAGGAAAAAGTATTTATTGTTGGTGCTTATGAGTGTATCGGTAGTATTTAGATTCTAGAACTTGTGATAGCGATGCATCCCGAGACCGCTAGTGAGACTACATTCGTGTAGTTAGGATTTACTACATGATAAGAGGCATTAGGATAACCCATGTTCTACACCTGTAATATAATTACATTGACTTCATAGGTCAAGTAATTCTCCCACACCTTTGCGTTGTACTCATTTTTAGTACACGATACCCCTAGTACACCCCTCCGAGCCTATCTTTTCGTTTCTAACTTTAAGCATTTTACTTAAAGGAAGAATTTGTTTACAATCCACCCCAAATGTGCAACCAAATCACCTTAGCCTTCCTTGTATGTGCTCATCTTTAGTGCATTATTGTTAATTGTTTAAACCCTTTGTTAGTTTTCTAATTGATTACATGGTTGCTAAGTCGAGTCATATCTTGTACATATTGTTTTGGGACAATTAGGACTCATGGGTAAAGTACTTGTGTTATGGAGTAATGGGGAAGAACATCATATATTACCCCCATATGTGCGTTAATATTTAAAAGTACTCCAAGTGTTTTGATTATCTTGATTCGAGTCATTAGAATAGTTGATTGTAAAGTATGTAAAAGCTCAAGTGTAGGGAGGAAACGAGCTCCCTTTGATGTATTGTTTTGGATGGTAGAGTAAGAGTGAATACAAAAAAAAAAAAAAAAAAAAAAAAAAAAAAAAAAAAAATCGAAAAAAAAGAAAGAGAAAAAAAAGAAAGAAAAAAAAAATAGATAAAGAAAAGAGAAAAACATATGGGCTACCATCCGTTTCTTTTATTTATGTTTAAGTCAAATAGTGTCTTGAAAATCCAAAAAGAGTTGTGGTTAGTTTAAGTTGAGTCGAGTCTTGGCTTAGCAACGCCTCATTGTAGATGTAGTTAACTAAGACAATTGACTTGCCACCAGTAAAATATCCTTTTATCCAACAAAACCGTGTTTTCCATATCCCCTACACCTAACGTTATAACCCTTTAAAAGACCTCTTTGATAGTTTATCCTAGGTGCTTACGCCAAGTGGTGGAGGTTTGATCCTTTCCCAAGCCTATGGTAATCTATTTGCTATGACAGGTAGAGAGTGATATTTCTCCATTTCCAATTATGACATATAAATTTACAACACCCGAGAGATGAGAGTATCCAAATACTTAATGTGAGGTGCTAGTGTATAATTTCCGTGCTTGTTTTGACTAAGGTGGAACGATCATTTGTTGTAATTACTTTTATATTAGTGTTAAATGACCCCTAACTTGTATTTTGATTGGTGGAAAAGCTCATTTGCTTGAGGACAAGCAAATCCCAAGTGTAGGGATATATGATAAGGCGAAAAATGAACCGTTTTTAGGGGGTCATTTAAGCTCGAATTCGAATTTATTTGATCAAATATTGCCCTAAATCGTTCCTTTTATGATTTTAGGTACTTTGGGAGTGAATTCTGGAAAAGAAAGCATTTTGGACGTTTTTGGAGCATAAAAGTGAAGAAAACGACAAAGTCTTAATTTTCCTTGCTGGGAACAGTACCTGACGGCGTCAAGAGTAATTTCCTGACGGCGTCAAACCTCAAGAATTAAAATCCGTAGTTGATGACGCGTCACACACAGGGCGTCAAGAGTAATTTGTGTGACGGCCTAGGCCTTGACGGCGTCAGAAGTAGATCAAGGCCGTCACGTGTTAACTTGTCAAAACTTGCGCGCGAAGTAGCTGATATTGTTTTGGTCATAACTTTTGCATACGAACTTGGATTTAGGTGATTCAAAAGCCCACGCGAAGAGGGCGAAGAGATCTACAATTTGGTGAAAAAATGGTCTTGACGGCGTCAAGAGAACGAGCTGACGCCATCAAGCCTTGCCGACAGAAAACATGCCTATAAATATAACATCATAACTTCACTTTTTGTAAGCCCTAAACCCTAAAGTCGATTCCTGGGTTTAGGTGGGTGTTTTTCCAGCAACTTAGAGGGTTTCAATCACTCCATAAACATCATGTATTGGTTTGATGATTCTATCTCAACTATGTCTTTCATTATTCTTGTTGATTGTCTTTCTTTGATTATGTTTTGCTAATTCACCTTGTGTCTACTTATGATTATGTGAAACTTGTATATAATTGATTAGATCTCATTGATTTCTTGTTGATGTTGTGTCTATCTTCATCAATGAGGGGCTTGTTGATGTGTGTGTCTATCTCTATCAATTAAGGCGTGACAACTTCAATAGATCTAGTTGGTTTAGTTTATAATTCTTGTTTCCTATTGATTCTTGTTTTGATTGAATGAATTTATATGTTAGGCTTAAGAAAACTGGCAGATCTACAAATGGTAACATGCTTGAACGTCTTAAGAAACATGAACCGAGGCGCACTAGGTCTTTATTGGTTGTATTTAATGCATGAGACACTGTTTACAATCCCTATAGTTGTGCTGGGAATGGTGTAGGAGGAGATAAGAGCTCATAGAATTGGGGAGTTATGTGTGCCACCCCATGAATGGTATTAAGGAATACAACCCGTCAATTAAAACAAGGTTACAATTCAATAGGTAGAATTGGATAGCTAGCAAGGAATAACATATCATAGGTAGACATGCTTCACTTATCTTGTAGAACCTTAGTTTAGTTTTCTTGTTAATTAGTTTAATTAGTAGCTTTTGGGTTAGTTGATTAGCAACTAATTCCGCCCCTCCTTCCAATACCCGAGATTTTTACTTGCTTTTCAAAAAATATAAAAATACAAAAAGAATCATCCTTCACCTTTAGACCTAGTTAGATTAATTTCAATCCTAACGACACTATTCCTAGCTGAACGATCAATCCCCCGGTACTTGTCACTATACTATACTACAACGATCAGGTACACTGCCTGGTGGGGGTTGTAAGCTTCTTAAGATCCCTTGAGAGGTAAAGCCTGGTGCAATTCCCACGCATCACTAACCTCTCGCCTGACCACCACTTTGGCAATAATTCTAAGATGGAGGAGTCTGACCATGATAATGACCATAGGGTTAGCCGTTTTTACTATTCGGACTCTGATGAGGACCTAGATGATGGTGATGTAATTAATAAGGGCAGGATTGAAGATGAGATGAACCCTCTTTGGTATGTCGACCTGATGAGGCGAAAAATGAACCACTTTTAGGGGGTCATTTAAGCCCAGAATTGAATTTATTTGATCAAATATTGCCCTAAATCGTTCCTTTTGTGATTTTAGGTACTTTGGGAGAGAAATCTGGAAAAGGAAGCAATTCGAACGTTTTTTGAGCATAAAAGTGAAGAAAACGTTAAAGTCTTAATTTTCCTTGCTGGGAACAGTAGGTGACGGCGTCAAGAGCAACATCCTGACGGCGTCAAGAGTAATTTGCATGACGGCCCAGTACAAACATGAAGGCGTCACAAGTAGAGCGTCAAGAGTAAAACACGTGACGGCCAGGAAGACCCTGACACATGACGGCGTCAGATGAAGATCAAGGCAGTCCGAGAAGTATTTTGGCGGCGAGATGACGGCGTCACCTATTTGGTCTTGACGCCGTCAGCCTCAGTTTTCTATATATAGTTTTCTAATTTTCATTCATAAAAAAGGAGAAGTTTGGAGAAACCCTAAGGCCAAACCTATTACGAATTTTACAGGTTTTTCAAGGGTTTTCAGCCCTTGAACCCTTTCATGTGTAATTGAGATAAGTGTTCTTCTAATTCAATCAATATGTCTATGTGTTGGTTGTCTATATCTTGTGCTTGTCTTAATTCCACCATGCTAGGCTAGATCTATCTTGTGTTTGCTTAGATCTAATGAAACCTATATGTTAATTATGTGTTGATTACTTGTTTATGGTTGTATTGGATGAATGATTTTGATGTTAGGCTTAAGAAAACTGGCAGATCTTCAAATGGTAACATGCTTGAACGTCTTAGGAAACATGAACTGACGTGCACCAGGTTTTATTGGTTGTATTTAATGCATGAGTAAATTCTAATGATCCCATGTTAGGAGCTTCTTAGCCGGCTCGACATAGGAGTGAAGTAGGCACTCATAGGATTGGGGAGTTAAGTGCACCACCCCATGAATAATATTAAGGAATACAATCCGTCATCCACGCAACTATAACAAGTAATTAACGTGTAAAAGATATCTAGGGAGTAGTGAAATCTAAGTAAACACAATTTCTCCACTTATTGCTCACAACCTTAGTTTAATTTAGTCTATTTTCATTTCTAGTATTTTATTTGATTGCATCTTTAGTATTGGGTTAGTTGACTAGCAACTAATTCCGCCCAACTCCTTAAAACTCGAGATTTTTACTTGCTTTCTAAAAAATATAAAAATACAAAAATAATCATCCATCATCTTTAGAACTAGTATTTAGGTTTTCTAATCCTAGCGACACTATTCCGAGCTGAACGATCAATCCCCCGGTACTTGTCACTATACTATACTACAACGATCAGGTACACTGCCTGGTGGGGGTTGTAATCTTCTCGAGATCCCTCGAGAGGTAAAGCCTGGTGCAATTACCACGCATCAAGTTTTTGGCGCCGCTGCCGGGGAATAGTTATTGTCTAGGTTAGAATCTCTTTTTATTAGGTCTACTTGCTAGATTCCTTTCTAGTAAGATTTTATTTTTATTTTTAGGTTTTCTTTAGTCTATCTTATTTCTTTGTGTTTTTGTTCGTAACTCTTCACCACCCGACATCATGGACGATGGGAACATATTTGAACCCGTCATCCCACCACAACAAAACCCACCACTAGAACCTCTTAGGCCCCGAACCTTAGGAGAGTATTCCCGACCTAGCCACCAAGGCTACCGAAACACCATTGAGCTCACCGGAGCCAATGTGACCCCCTTGCGATCCGACACCATCCGGTTGGTGCAAAGCGGATGTACATTCCATGGACTTCGTTCCGAAGATCCAAACCAACATCTTAAGGACTTCCTTAAAATCGTAGATTCCATAGACCTAGATGTTGAAACTAGAGAGACAACCCGATTACGCCTATTCCAATTCTCTCTACGGGATCAAGCTAGTAAATGGCTTGAGCGTTTACCCGCGGGATCCATCACCACATGGGATAATCTCACCAGTCGCTTCCTTACTCAATTCTTCCCACCGGGGAAGACTGCAATGCTTAGAAATGACATTTTGATGTTTGAACAACATCAGGGTGAAACTTTCTACGAAGCATGGGCCCGTTTTAAGGATCTCCTCCATAAGGTCCCTCATCATGGTATAAACCATTGGTTATTAGTTCAGATTTTCTACGACCATGTTGACTATCACACTAAACGTACAATCGATAGGGCCGCGGGAGGTAAACTGTGTGATAAGAACGCCGAGGAATCCTAGGCAATTATTGAGGAGCTCGCCGCCGATAATCACGAGATGTGGGAGTTTAATCATACAATAAAAGCGGCCATCAATGCAGTCTCAACATCGGGAGGAACCACCGAAATCCCCGATGAACTCCTATGTAAACTCGAGGCAAAAGTTGACTATTTTGAGGAAAGGCAAAGGAGACCTTTAAGTCCTAGACGGGCTACTGTCAATTCTGTTTCGAAACCAACTTCAACACCATTATCTGAGTCACCCTCTAGAAAAAATGTCGAGACTTTTCAAAACTATGCCCCACCTTATTCCCCTCCCGAGGAGCTTAGCTCAGAGTTTGAAGCTAGGATGAGAGAATATATAGCAACTCATTCAGATCGGCTTGCTAGATTCGAGGAAGTAGTTTATAAACAAAAAGAGGAGATGCAAGAGAAAATGAATGAGATGATGAGTCTATTGGAGGAGTATGCCAACCAGAGAACCCCCGAAAGAATGCTACTAAGGAAAGAAAGCGCCACTCCCACTACCCAATTTGTTAATTCCATCACAATTGTCCAAAAGGATAACGAAAAGATAGAAGCCCCTACTAAACAGACCTTAGAAAAGCCACCAAAATCCCAACCCTTAAGTCACTACCTAAAACATGATATAAACGAAAACACCATAACAAATTGGATTAAGGGTGACGGGCGTAACCAACCTTCCAAACAGGGTACTGAGAAAGAGGAAAAGGGGAAAGATGAGTATGATACGTTACCTGGGGGGTCAATATTCGAGAGGCTACTGGTACAAAAAGTGGCTACTAAGCAAATAGCGTGTGGGAACTTTGAGATACCAACTAGCATCGGGGATTTGAGATATCTTAGTGCTTTCGCCGACCAAGGATCGGAAGTAAATCTTATGCCCCTAACTATTTACATCCAACTAACATCAAAAATGCCAGCCCCTACTCGTGTTAGGTTGTCCCTAGCCGGACACTCGTACGTATACCCCCTAGGGAT
Source organism: Artemisia argyi (assembly GCA_030686995.1). NCBI lineage: Eukaryota > Viridiplantae > Streptophyta > Magnoliopsida > Asterales > Asteraceae > Artemisia > Artemisia argyi. Next base: position 167,639,063 of record CM060701.1, on the reverse strand, counting down.
CACAGAATATGTATTAGTTAATGTCGCAGGATTCATGTACCCCATTGATTTTATGATCATCGATGATAAGGGAGATGGATGCATGCCAATAATCCTTGGGGCACCATTCCTCGCCACCGCTAGGGCTGTCATTAAGTATGAAGGCAGGAAAATTGAGCTTAAATCTGGAAAAAGAAAGATTAGCTTCCCCATGACTCCGCGAAGCGGGCATGAGAATTCGAGTTGGAGAAAGCTCAAAAACAACATTGACACGACACCCATTCGTGTTCAGAATAAAATTCTTGCATGGGAGGCAATAATCAAAAGCTACAAGGAGGCTAAATATGAAAGAAGCAAAAGCAATACGGTTAAGGTCGAATTCAAACACACTCAACCCGCAGAAAATCATGTACCATTTGAGGAAGGGAACTTGGTACTCTTGAGACACTTGTAAACAACAATACCACCCGATAAACCAAGTCCTTGGTGGTATGGGCCTTTTACAATTGAAGACGTGAGCCAAGATGGGATGGCTAACCTGAGAAGTGAAGTAGGTGGAGAGGTGATTGCAAATATCGACAGGTTGAGGCACTACTACCACAATAGTAATGATCACAACTACATGGGATACATCATCTCAAGGGATGAGGTCACGTAGTAACCTATGACCTTGAGTCTAGCTACAAGACTCGTAAATAAAGAAAAGCGCTTCTTGGGAGGCAACCCATGCTTTGTGTGATTTTATTTTGTTTGTTTGTTTGTTATTTGCTTCCGTATGCATGCTTTATTTTTATTGTTGGTAGATCATGTTTCAAACTAAATAGTAGAAATACTTTACTTTGTTGTTTTGGCCTAGTCTTAACTCCACCTAAAAGTATTTTTGCAAAAGATAAGTGTAAGGGGAAACCCCAAATATGTTTTTAAGAAATAAACCGATCATGATTCTCCACAATAATAAATGGACATGTATATTCGTATTTGTTAGAGTCAAATGCTTGTATTGAGTCATAATGAAGTTTTGCAGGATTTTCCAGGAAGTAGAACCAAGTTTTTCCAGAAATTTTCCGGAAACTTAACATAAGAATTTCTGCAGGTCACTACTGACGGCGTCACGAGTTAACTCTTGACGGCGTCACGTGTAAAAACCTGGAAATTTTACCAGTTTAGTTTTTCAAACGGAGTCTTAAGGTTTTTGTTGAATAATTAAGTTTTATAATCTCCAGGAAATCTGCAAACTTCATTCCACAAGCAATATATCTTATCTTGTTTTCTAGGACTTAGTAACTTATATAGATTGCCGCCGATTTTATGCGAGGTTGCCTTGTTTGTTTTCTCAGGATTTACAGGTTATGTATGACAAGCAGATGATTATTATTCTGGAAGGGAAGCTTTGATTGTTCATTTTTTTGGAGGAAGATTTAACCTGGCCACCTTATTATCCATACCAAGCAAATCAGGGGAGTATTTGATTTCATTCTTTTTACTTTTTCACTTTTACATTCTTTACTTGAACATTGGGGACAATGTTCATCTTAAGTGTAAGGGGAGGGTAAAATGATGATACCTTACAGATACACTTTCGCTTGAGTTTGTTTTGTTTGATAGCAGATGTGTAATAAAACTATGAGAAATACTTGCTAGTGCAATTTTAGTGCCAAATTTAAATTTTTTTACAATATTTAGGAGTGAAACTTTAGCCATAGCAAGCGTCTCATGGATAGGAGATTGTATGACTAGCACATAACCGTATATTCAGAAAAATTTTCCACCCAAATATGTGAGGTTCGCCTTTAGATTTGATAGGAAAAGCATTTACTATTAGTGCTTATGAGTGTACCGGTAGCATTTAGATTCTAGAACTTGCGTTAGTGATGCATCCCGAGACCGCTAGTGAGACTACATTCGTGTAGTAGGATTTACTACATGATAAGAGGCATTAGGATCACCCTTGTGTTAAACCCATATCATAATTTCTTGACCATTTAAGTCATATTACTTGGCTAGTTAAGTCAACTAATTTTTCCCACACCTTAGCGTTGTACTCATTTTTAGTACACGAAACCCCTAGTACACCCCTCCGAGCCTATCTTTTCGTTTCTAACTTTAAGCATTTTACTTAAAGAAAGAATTTGTTACACCCCACTTAAATGTACACCCAAATCGCCTTAGCCTTCCGTGTATGCTCTCATTTTTAGTGCATTATTGTTATTTGTTAAACCCTAAGTTAACTTTCTAATTGATTACATGGTTGCTAAGTCGAGTCATATCCTTGTACATATTGTTTTGGGACGATTGGGACTCATGGGTAAAGTACTTATTTTATGGAGTAATGGGGAAGAACATCGTTTATTACCCCCATATGTACGTTAATCTTAAAAGTGCTCCAAGTGTTTTGATTTTCTTAATTCAAGTCATTAGATTAGTTTATTGTAAAGTATGTAAAAAATTCAAGTGTAAGGGGAATTCTCATTCCCTATGATGTATTATTTTGGATGGTAGGGTAAGAGTGTATGCAAAAAAAAAAAAAAAAGAAAAAAAAAAAAAAGAAAAATAGAAAAAGAAAAAAAAGAGAAAAAACATACAGACTACCATCCCTTTTCATTCTATGTTTGTTTTACGTTTTTGTTATTTTTCATTTATTAGCTTAAGTCGAGTCTAGTCTTGGCTTAGCAACGCCATATTGTACATGTAATTAACCAAGATTGTTAACTCGCCACTGCCTTTATCCAACAAAACCGTGTATTTCATATCCCTACACCTAACGTTACAACCCTTTTAAAGACCTCTTTGATAGTTTATCCTAGGTGCTTACGCCATGTGGTGGAGGTTTGATCCTTTCCTAAGCCTATGGTAATCTATTTTGCTATGACAGGTAGTGAGAGATATCTTCCGTTTCCATATTGTATTTTATACTTTATTACACCCGAGAGATGTGAGTATCTAAACACTATTTGTGAGGTGCTAGTATATGACCTCCGTGCTTGTCTTTGGTCTTTAGTGGAACGATTATTTGTTGTAATTACTTTTATATTAGTGTTAAATGACCCCTAACTTGTATTTCGATTAGAATAAAAGCGCATTTGCTTGAGGACAAGCAAATCTCAAGTGTAAGGGTCTATGATGAGGCGAAAAATGAACCACTTTTAGGGGGTCATTTAAGCCCGGAATTGAATTTATTTGATGAAATATTGCCCTAAATCGTTCCTTTTATGATTTTAGGTACTTTGGGAGAGAAATCTGGAAAAGGAAGAAATTCAGACGTTTTTGGAGCATAAAAGTGAAGAAAATGCCAAAGTCTTAATTTTCCTTGCTGGGAACAGTAGGTGACGGCGTCAAGAGCAACATCCTGACGGCGTCAAGAGTAATTTGCATGACGGCCCAATACAAACATGAAGGCGTCACAAGTAGAGCGTCAAGAGTAAAACACGTGACGGCCTGGAAGACCCTAACACATGACGGCGTCAGATGAAGATCAAGGCAGTCCGAGAAGTATTTTGGCGGTGAGATGACGGCGTCACCTATTTGGTCTTGACGCCGTCAGACTCAGTTTTCTATATATAGTTTTCTAATTTTCATTTATAAAAAAGGAGAAGTTTGGAGAAACCCTAAGGCCGAATCTATTACGAATTTTACAGGTTTTTCAAGGGTTTTCAGCCCTTGAACCCTTTCATGTGTAATTGAGATAAGTGTTCTTCTAATTCAATCAATATGTCTATGTGTTGGTTGTCTATATCTTGTGCTTGTCTTAATTACACCATGCTAGGCTAGATCTATCTTGTGCTTGCTTAGATCTAATGAAACCTAGATGTTAATTATGTGTTGATTACTTGTTTGTGGTTGTATTGGATGAATGATTTCGATGTTAGGCTTAAGAAAACTGGCAGATCTCTAAACTGGCAGATCTCCAAATGATTTCAACGTGCATTAGGTTTTATTGGTTGTATTTAATGCATGAGTAAATTCTAATGATCCCATGTTAGGTGCTTATTAGCCGGCTCGACATAGGAGTGAAGTAGGCACTCATAGGATTGGGGAGTTAAGTGCGCCACCCCATGAATGATATTAAGGAATACAATCCGTCATCCACGCAACTATAACAATTAATTAACGTGTAAAAGATATCTAGGGAGTAGTGAAATCTAAGTAAACACAATTTCTCCACTTATTGCTCACAACCTTAGTTTAATTTAGTCTATTTTCATTTCTAGTATTTTATTTTGATTGCATCTTTAGTATTGGGTTAGTTGACTAGCAACTAATTCCGCCCAACTCCTTAAAACCCGAGATTTTTACTTGCTTTCTAAAAAATATTAAAATACAAAAATAATCATCCATCATCTTTAGAACTAGTATTTTGGTTTTCTAATCCTAGCGGCACTATTCCTAGCCGAACGATCAATCCCCCGGTACTTGTCACTATACTACACTACAACGATCAGGTACACTGCCTGGTGGGGGTTGTAAGCTTCTCGAGATCCCTCGAGAGGTAAAGCCTGGTGGAATTCCCACGCATCACGACCCTAGGACAAGGATTGAGAATGATAGCTCATTTAATATGCAATTTCCTTGTAACATAGGATTTAGGAGCTTTGATGCTTACCTTAACTCATCATTACCAATGAACATAATCTCGCGTACTGAATACAATAAAATTATGGTAAATGAGTTGGAATACGAAGGAGATAATATTGTTGCTAGGGCAAAGGCGTTTTATGTGTTTGTAGGAAGCTTTGTCTATTTAGTTGAATTCATGGTTATGGAGAATCTAGGAGAGTTTGTTGATAGTTGATGTGTGCTTATTCACACATCCTTTTTAAGCCTTAAATCAGACCAAATACACCAAATACTAACCAAATATGCCAGGAGAATGTGTGTTTTTGTATTTGTGTATGTGCAGGTACAGATATGTGAAAAATGGACAAAAACAAGCCAAAACCGACAAGAACGAGCACGAGAATGGAAAAGGTCAAAAGCCGGAGCCGGGGAAGCTTAATGATCAAAGAAAGCTTAAAATGTCAGTAGAAGTCCTGAGAGATTCAGAAAGTTGCAAGAATAGTCCCTGATCAAAGTTTAAAGAATTTGGCAATTTTAGTCCCTGCACTTTGAAATATTGACAATTCTGGTCCTTTGATGGAATATTTCAAGAAAAGTCTATGATAACCCTCAAGAATCAGAGAAAGTCAAAATAAGCCCTTGGAAAATATTTTTAAGATTGTCAGTTTCAGCCCTTCTAAATTTTGGATTTACATATATGGTCCTTGAAGAAATACTAATAATCCTAAGCCAAAAATCTGATCCACACAATAATCCAATCCAAAATCCCTGTTGGGCCCGTACCATAACATAAGCCCACCCCTAATATTTACCCGATCTAACACACCTTTACACCATTACCCAGTCAACTATACCCAACAACCCGATCAAAACCACAATAATAAAAACACCCAATTCATTTTTTAATATTACCCGCCCCTAATTTTCACCCCAAACCCAGGTGTGTTACTTTTTCTAGAACCCTAACTCCTTACCACGCTCCAATTACCTTGTGAAAAAATAATTACCCAATCATGAGCCTTATAGAAGCTCATGCACATGTCAGGGTATGTCAGAGACTGACACTTGGACCAATAACAACACACACGCATGATTCACAACTTCCTCACATGATCCAAGGGCTGTAATTGATTAATTGGAGGCCAAGGTTGATCATACGGCTGTAAAGGGACTCATAGAAACACAAATTCAGGAGGATTGATGACATGGCAACCTAGAAGGATCCAAGGACCTCCTCACATCAGCTATAAATAGCCTCTCCTCACTCACGGATTGAAGCAGTAGGAGTAGAAACTAAGAGTAGGTATAGAGTAGGAATAGCTTAGGGTAATCTATTATTGTTCAGTAGTTTTTAGTAGCTTGTAGTAGTTTGATTTAAACTTTTCTGTTTTACTTTTAAGATCATTGTAATCAATTTCAAGTATTAATATAATCTCAGTTTTGATTTTAAAATTTCCTTGTCTCAAATTACTTTTAGCCTTTAATCATAATCACCACACTGTTTTCAGTTTTTTAATTCCTTTTCATAAGCTCCTAATCTTGTTTTGAGAAGTTCATTCTAGCTTAGTAATAGCTTGTGTGAGCTTGTCTCATCAGCCTAGTTCATTTCTCTTTGCATCTTCATTTCAATTTTTGTGAGTGCACATCAGCTTGCTTAAGTCCACTCCATTCCTTATCTAAATAATCAAGTAAGTTTTCTTATTCTTGCATTTTAAGTTGAGTTTGTTGATTAGACTTTGCTCAGTATAGCTTCTTCATTTGTGCTTCTATTGAGCTTTTAAGCTTTACCATAGTTCGCTGTTGCTACTGCCTTCATTTCCTCTAATTTGCAAACATGAGTTTTAGTTGTTGCATGTTGTAGTTTATTGCTCAATTAGTTCTCTAGTTAGTTACAATACTCAGTTAGATCAACAGGATTGAAGATTGAAGCTTATAAATTAAAAAGTTAGTTGAAAAGCTAGTTTAAGGGAGTTTTTGGAATATAGGTGTTCTGTAGGATCTAGTTGTTTGCTCTATGTTCCTTTAGCATAGTTAGTCTAATCTAGGCATAAGTAAGTTCCTTGGGTCATATAATTGGTGGTTCATAGTTTAAAAGTCAAAAGTTAGTGAAAATCCAAGTCTGTGCTTAATGTTGAGTTCTGAGCATATTTGATTCTGATGCGTGGGAATCGCAACAGGCTTTACCTCTCGAGGGATCTCGAGAAGCTTACAACCCCCACCAGGCAGTGTACCTGATCGTTATAGTATAGTATAGTGACAAGTACCGGGGGATTGATCGTTCAGCTTAGGAATAGTGTCGCTAGGATTAGAAAGCCTAATTACTAGTTCTAAAGGTGATGGAAGATTATTTTTGTATTTTTATATTTTTATGAAAGCAATTAAAATCTCAGGTTTTGAAGGATTTGGGCGGAATTAGTTGCTAATCAACTAACCCAATACTAATATGCAATCAAAATAAAATACTAAAAATGAAATTAAACTAAATAATACTAAAGTTGTGAGCAGTAAATGGAGAAAATATGTTTACTTAGATTTCACTACTCTCTAGACATCTTTTACACGTTAATTACTTGTTATAATTTCATGGATGACGGATCGTATTCCTTAATACCATTCATGGGGTGGCACACATAACTCCCCAATTCTATGAGCTCTTATCTCCTCCTACACCATGCCCAGCACAACTATAGGGATTGTAAACAGTGGCTCATGCATTAAATACAACCAATAAAGACCTAGTGCGCCTCGGTTCATGTTTCTTAAGACGTTCAAGCATGTTACCAATTGGAGATCTGCCAGTTTTCTTAAGCCTAACATATAAATCATTCATCCAAGACAAGAATAAACAAGTAATCAACACATAATTAACATCTAGGTTTCATTAGATCTAAGCAAACACAAGATAGATCTAGCCTAGCATGATAGAATTGAGATAAGAACAAGATATAGACAACCAACACATAGACATATTGATTGAATTAAAAGAACACTTATCTCAATTACGATGAAAGGTATCAAGGGTTTAGAACCCTTGAAAAACCTGTAAAAGTTGCACCAAAATCGTACTTAGGGTTTCTCCAAAACTTCTCTCTTTATGTGAAAATTAGAAAACTATATATAGAAAAATGGGTCTGACGGCGTCAATACAAACATTGTGACGCCGTCACCTCGCCGCCAAAACTATTATCGGACTGCCTTGATCTACATTTGACGCCGTCAAGACTTAATCATTTCCAGGCCGTCATGACTTTTTACTCTTGACGCCCTTCCTTCGTGACTTCTGCTCTTGACGCCGTCAGAGAATTGCTCTTGACGCCGTCACCTACTGTTCCCAGCATGGAAAATTAAGACTTTGGCGTTTTCTTCACTTTTATGCTCCAAAAATGTTCGAATTGCTTCCTTTTCCAGATTTCTCTCCCAAAGTACCTAAAATCACAAAAGGAATGATTTAGGGCAATATTTGATCAAATAAATTCGAATTCGGGCTTAAATGACCCCCTAAAAATGGATCATTTTTCGCCTCATCATATACCCTTACACTTGAGATTTGCTTGTCCTCAAGCAAATGCGCTTTTATTCTACTCAAAAGACAAGTTAGGGGTCATTTAACACTAATATAAAAGTAATTACAACAAATAATCGTTCCACTAAAGACCAATAGACAAGCACGGAGGTCATATACTAGCACCTCACAAATAGTGTTTAGATACTGACATCTCTCGGGTGTAATAAAGTGTAAATTACAATATGGAAACGGAAGATATCTCTCACTACCTGTCATAGCAAAATAGATTACCATAGGCTTGGGAAAGGATCAAACCTCCACCACATGGCGTAAGCACCTAGGATAAACTATCAAAGAGGTCTTTTAAAGGGTTGTAACGTTAGGTATAGGGATATGAAATACACGGTTTTGTTGGATAAAGGAAGTTTTACTGGTGGCGAGTTAACAATCTTGGTTAATTACATGTACAATATGGCGTTGCTAAGCCAAGACTAGACTCGACTTAAGCTAATAAATGAAAAATAACAAAAACATAAAATGAACATAGAATAAAAAGGGATGGTAGTCCGTATATGTTTTTTCTCTTTTCCTTTTTCTATTTTTTTTTCTTTTTCTTGGTTTTTCTATTTCTTTTTTTCGATTTTTTTTTTTTTTTTTTTTTTTTTTTTTTTTTTTTTTTTTTCATACACTCGTACCCTACCATCCAAAATAATACATCATAGGGAATGAACATTTCCCTTACACTTGAATCTTTACATACTTTACAATTAACTAAACTAATGACTCGAATTAAGAAAATCAAAACACTTGGAGTACTTTTAAGATTAACGCACATATGGGGGTAATAATATGATGTTCTTCCCCATTTCTCCATAAAATAAGTACTTTATCCATGAGTCCCAATCGTCCCAAAACAATATGTACAAGGATATGACTCGACTCAGCAACCATGTAATCAATTAGAAAGTTAACTTAGGGTTTAACAAATAACAATAATGCACTAAAAATGAGCGCATACACGGAAGGCTAAGGCGATTTGGGTGTACATTTAAGTGGGGTGTAACAAATTCTTCCTTTAAGTAAAATGCTTAAAGTTAGAAACGAAAAAATAGGCTCGGAGGGGTGTACTAGGGGTTTCGTGTACTAAAAATGAGTACAACGCTAAGGGTGTGGGAAAAATTAGTTGACTTAACTAGCCAAGTAATATGACTTAAATGGTCAAGTAATTATGATACGGGTTTAACACAAGGGTGATCCTAATGCCTCTTATCATGTAGTAAATCCTACTACACGAATGTAGTCTCACTAGCGGTCTCGGGATGCATCACTAACGCAAGTTCTAGAATCTAAATGCTACCGGTACACTCATAAGCACTAATAGTAAATGCTTTTCCTATCAAATCTAAAGGCGAACCTCACATATTTGGGTGGAAAATTTTTCTGAATATACGGTTATGTGCTAGTCATACAATCTCCTATCCATGAGACGCTTGCTATGGCTAAAGTTTCACTCCTAAATGTTGTAAAAAATTTTAAATTTGGCGCTAAAATTGCACTAACAAGTGTTTCTCATAGTTTTATTACACATATACCATTAAACAAAACAAACTCAAGCGAAAGTGCATATGTAAGGTATCATCTTTTTACCCTCCCCTTACACTTAAGATGAACATTGTCCCCAATGTTCAAGTAAAGAATGTAAAAGTGAAAAAGTAAAGAGAATGAAATCAAATACTCCCCTGATTCGCTCGGTATGGATAATAGGGTGGCCAGGTTAAATCTTCCTCCAAGAAAATGAACAATCAAAGCTTCCCTTCCAGAATATAAATCATCTTCTTGTCATACATAACCTGTAAAACCTGATAAAATAGACAAGACAACCTCGCATAAAATCGGCGGCATCCTATATAAGTTACTAAATCCTAGAAAACAAGATAAGATATAATGCTTGTGGAATGAAGTTTGCAGATCTCCTGGAGATTATAAAACTTAATAATTCACAAAAACCATAAGACTCCGTTAGAAAAACAAAACCGGTAAAATTTCCAGATTTTTACACCTGACGCCGTCAAGAGTAAACTCCTGACGCCGTCAGGATTGACATGCAGAAATTCTTATGTTAAGTTTCCGGAAAATTTCTGGAAAAACTTGGTCCTACTTCCTGGAAAATCCTGCAAAACTTCATTATGACTCAATACAAGCATTTGACTCTAACAAATACGAATACACATGTTCATTTAATATTGTGGAGAATCATGATCGATTTGTTTCTTAAAAACATATTTGGGGTTTCCCCTTACACTTATCTTTTGCAAAAATACTTTTAGGCGGAGTTAAGACTAAGCCAAAACAACAAAGTAAAGTATTTCCACTATTTAGTTTAGAAACATGATCTACCAACAATAAAAATTAAGCATGCATACGGAAGCAAATAACAAACAAACAAACATAAAATCACACAAAACATGGGTTGCCTCCCAAGAAGCGCTTGTTTTTGTTCGAGTCACGAGCCTGACTCTACCCTTATTTAACAGAAATAGGGGAGGTTTTCCCTACACTTAGGATTAAGTGCGGGTGAAAGTAGCGATACACACCCTTAGGGTGGAAATATGCCACGTGAGGAAAGAGTGGTGGATGAATTATATGCTCAAACGGGTGTGCTCCTATCATCATAACCTTACCTAATTCAATTCGGTTAATGGGCGGATTAAGGTTTTCTCCTAGAAAGGGATCATTTTCTATCAACTTCAAGAGATTACTAGTTGGGGATCCATCTTGACCTAATAAACACGGTTTAAACCCATAATGTTTCTTGTGATCAGTCATAAATGGGTGATGTAAGCATGTAAGGTCATTTTCCACTCCTATATCGGCTTCCTCTCTACAAGGTTTAGAGTCCACTATCTTTATCCTAAGACTACCCGGACTATATGGTTTGATGGGTGGATCGGAACCTATTTCAATTCCTAAATTCACATCCAAGGATGAAAGATTAGGTAACGGTGTTGGTTGAGGCTCCGGTTCATCAAAACTAGGAAATTCCCTAGAACTAGGAGTAAGGTTATCACTGCAAGTGTTCAAACCTATATCCTCAAGTGGTGCCTGGTCCAAGGGTTCTACTTCTATTGGGGTTCCTATAGTCTCTTCAACCTCTTTCGGGTAAGTCACGGGCGGTGTGTATGCCTCAAATGATGGTAGGACTTGTGGGGTACTTAGTGGGCTTGGGTTTTCTACTATCTCTTCCATCACATCAATATCACCTATTTGTTCATCTTGGTTTGATTCTAAGTTCATGTTCTTAGAAACTAGGTCATCTTGCTCATACGAATCCACCAATTCGTTGAACTTATGGGTCATGGTTAGGAAGCTTTTCTCAAAATTCATCCAAAGGGTCTCACTAAAAGGAATTGATCCTGATAATGATCGTCTAATAGAAATCACACATGCATAAAATTCATCAAACCCATCTAACTTTACACCCATCTCCTCTTGTATATATCTAAGATCACTTAAAAATTTATTGGACAACAGGAGGCAAATCGATCCGAGTAAACTAACTGTTCCTCTATAGTTAATGATCTAAATGGAATTCCATCCGCCATGGAGACAAATAAAAATGGTTTTACAAACAAAGGGCACAAAGAAAAAGATAGACTAAAGAGAACCTAAAAATAAAAATAAAATCTTACTAGAAAGGAATCTAGCAAGTAGACCTAATAAAAAGAAATTCTAACCTAGACAATAACTATTCCCCGGGCTGCGGCGCCAAAAACTTGATGCGTGGGAATCGCAACAGGCTTTACCTCTCGAGGGATCTCGAGAAGCTTACAACCCCCACCAGGCAGTGTACCTGATCGTTGTAGTATAGTATAGTGACAAGTACCGAGGGATTGACCGTTCAGCTTAGGAATAGTGTCGCTAGGATTAGAAAGCCTAATTACTAGTTCTAAAGGTGATGGAAGATTATTTTTGTATTTTTATATTTTTATGAAAGCAATTAAAATCTCGGGTTTTGAAGGATTTGGGAGGAATTAGTTGCTAATCAACTAACCCAATACTAATATGCAATCAAAATAAAATACTAAAAATGAAATTAAACTAAATTATACTAAAGTTGTGAGCAGTAAATGGAGAAAATGTGTTTACTTAGATTTCACTACTCCCTAGAGATCTTTTACACGTTAATTACTTGTTATAATTGCATGAATGACGGATCGTATTCCTTAATACCATTCATGGGGTGGCACACATAACTCCCCAATTCTATGAGCTCTTATCTCCTCCTACACCATGCCCAGCACAACTATAGGGATTGTAAACAGTGGCTCATGCATTAAATACAACCAATAAAGACCTAGTGCGCCTCGGTTCATGTTTCTTAAGACGTTCAAGCATGTTACCAATTGGAGATCTGCCAGTTTTCTTAAGCCTAACATATAAATCATTCATCCAAGACAAGAATAAACAAGTAATCAACACATAATTAACATCTAGGTTTCATTAGATCTAAGCAAACACAAGATAGATCTCGCCTAGCATGATAGAATTGAGATAAGAACAAGATATAGACAACCAACACATAGACATATTGATTGAATTAAAAGAACACTTATCTCAATTACAATGAAAGGTATCAAGGGTTTGGAACCCTTGAAAAACCTGTAAAAGTTGCACCAAAATCGTACTTAGGGTTTCTCCAAAACTTCTCTCTTTATGTGTGAAAATTAGAAAACTATATATAGAAAAATGGGTCTGACGGCGTCAAGACAAGCATTGTGACGCCGTCACCTCGCCGCCAAAACTATTCTCGGACTGCCTTGATCTACATTTGACGCCGCCAAGACTTAATCATTTCCAGGCCGTCATGACTTTTTACTCTTGACGCCCTTCCTTCGTGACGCCGTCAAATCTGTACTGGGTCGTCATGGACTTCTGCTTTTGACGCCGTCAGAGAATTGCTCTTGACGCCGTCACCTACTGTTCCCAGCATGGAAAATTAAGACTTTGGCGTTTTCTTCACTTTTATGCTCCAAAAACGTCTGAATTGCTTCCTTTTCCAGATTTCTCTCCCAAAGTACCTAAAATCACAAAAGGAACGATTTAGGGCAATATTTGATCAAATAAATTCGAATTCGGGCTTAAATGACCCCCTAAAAACGGATCATTTTTCATCTCATCAGATTCCTGCATATTTGTAGATTTAGAGTTCATGTAGGGTAATCAAGTGTTAATGTAGTTTAATATAACATTTAAATTAAGTTGTGATCATCAGAATTTCAGACTAGTTAAACTAGTTGTGAATTTAAAAAGTCAAACTTAGGAAAAACCTGTGTGAACAGCTTCTGATCTAGGCTCCAATTAAGGGTCCAATTTGGTTTGGAATTTAAAGTTTTTTGGTTTTCTTAGTTCCCAGTAGTGTAGGCTAGGTTTTCCCCCTTAGATCTTATTTTCAGCTTATTAGGTACCTATAAATAAGCTGCAAGTTGTGTTGTTCAAGCATAGTTTCTGAAGTCATATCATAGGGCTTCTAGTGTGTTTAGGTGCTTGATATCTAAGAATTGTGATTGATTTAAGTTCCTTTGTGCTTATAGTTGCTAAGTTCATTGTTTTGAATTCCATAGCCTTCTCTGTATCTTATTGCTTATTACAAAGTGCTTATTTGAACTGTTCTTGGTCCATTGCTGAATTTCTATGTCTAAATTGGTCCTAATCTTGTTTAGTTCAACTTATTTGAGTCATAACATCAGTTGGTCAAATTTTCATTGAGTTTGGGTCAAGTTTGCCAATAAATAAGCACTTCTTATAAGCTGTTTCTAGCCGAATAGCACTTCCAGTGCTTATTTCCCAACTTTTCAATTTTTCTTAGGATTAGAAAATATTTTAGAATTTCCCTTAATTTTTCATATTTTTCTGAGTCCATATTTTTCTTATTTAATTTTAGTTTTTAATCAATTTTTAATACTTTTTAATCGACAAAAATTCCAAAAAAATCAGAAAAAGCCTTAAAAATCCAAAAATATTTTAGAAATTAGTTTTCATTTATTTTAGATTTTTAGAAATTTATTTTGTATTTTTCTCATTTAATATCAATTTTATTTGCATTTTTATTACTTTTTAACTAGTTTTAATAGTTTTTAATTCATAAAAAATTACACAAAAAGCCAAAAAATTTGTTTTCAGTTTTAAAATTACTTTTTAGTTATTTTAGAATTTTCAAAATTTATTTTGTATTTTTCTCACTTAATTTCAATTTTCTTTTAATTTTTAATTAGTTAAATTAGTTTTTAATTTATAAAAATTAAATAAAAAGTCAAAAAATATTTTTTGTTTTTCTCAAAATTTTATTTTATCATTTTTAACTTAGGGAAATTATTTTCATGTTCGTAGGATTAGTGTAGCTTAAAATTCACGTTTTATTTCGCGCGTTAACGTTTATTTTGCGTTTAAGCTTACGTTTTCGATTCTACGCTACGTTTTAAGTTTGTTTACTTGAATTACGTGCTTAAGTGATTATTTGTGCTTCATTTTCATGTTCGTTAGTGTAATCTCATTAAAATCACTTTTTCCCACTTTCACGGCGCATTTCACGAATCGGGAATTCGAAATTCCATTCACACCTTCGCTGGGACACGATCCGGGGAAATACTTTCATGAGTATTTCTTTGGAAAAATAAACCTATACTAAAATGAATAAATCAAATGGTGCTGCTGCTGGGGAAGGGTGAAGTGAATTTTTGATTTTCGTTTTTCGAAATTGTGTTTTGAAAACCTTGATTGTATATATTTTCTATAAAAACCAAAAAAAATTGAAAAATCAAAAACACTTTTCCTAAAGTGTTTTCAAAAATACCAAAAAGAAAGTTACAGCCTCGACTTTCCCATGGAAGGGAGGGCGTTGTAAACCAAATAAGCTTACCAACATAAGAACGCGTGAAATTAGTTGCTAATCGGATTACTTTAATTCTACAACCGAATAAGCGGGAAATACGGAAGCTCAGACATTAAATTACAAGCTGAAGAGAGAAACACTCTTCTCTCCCGTTCTGTCGCGAGTAGTTTTGAAGGAAACGATTACGATTAACGTAACGTTTGAAAGAAGAGAATAAAAGTTTTAAGTTTTTGAAATTTTGTTTTCCAATATAAAAATACAAAAAGATTTTCCTTTTCCATTTTGATTTTCCTTTTTATTTGTTTTTATAATACGAAAAACCAAAAATAATCTTCTTATCCTCTTATCCGTATAATTCTTTTCCTCTTACCCTCTAAACCGTTTAATTCTATATGGAATCAATTATTCCTTGCGTCGGTTGTGGTGAACTGCTTTACGGGTTACCATGTCGTTGGTATACATGCGAACGGTGTGGTAATGATATTCGAGACGGAAGTTGTTTGTTTTGCGGATCAAGTAATTCATTTGCTTATAATCCTAATCCGAATTTGTACAACAACTTTCCAAATTTTTCCGACTACCCACCTCAGCCCGATTTATCTTCATTCGATCAACGATATTGCGAGAGATGTGGAAGAAATATAACCGATGGAATTTGTTTGTTTTGTGCTTCAGAAGCTGAAAGTTCTTATACTTATGATTTTAATCCGAAATTTTCCAATTATCCTCAAAACGATTTCAATTCATATGAGCGAGATCCGTACTTCAATGATGAATAGTTTCAAAATGCACCGACTTCACAACTAAGTTGTGAGTATTGTGGAGGTCCACACTTTAGCACCGATTGTCAAACAAGGAAATCGTTTCCTTGTGACAATAATTATCACGACCAACCTCCACAATACGATACGATTCTAACAGTGCAGAGTGAGATCCTTAAAATGATGACTGCTCAAAATGACTTTAATGAGTTGTGTCTAACTACAATAAACCTTTTTAAGGAGGAAATTCGTAGAAGAGAACAAGAGCAAACCGTTACGAGTGTTGAAAATGAGCTTTTTAATGAAGAAAATTCTACGATTAATTCCACTCCGTCTTTTGAATCTATCATCCCCGACTCTGTGCATCCTTCTCTCACACCGAATGAGGGAAGTGATCCTGTTTTAGAAAAATTCGATACTTTTCTTGATAACAATGATTCTATTTCGAATGAGATTGTTACGCCGTCAGGTCCTTTGGAGCCTGAGCTCAAGGATTCTTTACCCAATTTTGTGAAACATGATTTTGTTACGGCTGAAGAATGTGACGTATCTCCGATTGACAATTCGAGTGATCATGTTGAGATGTTCTCCGATTTTGATAATGATGATTCTTTATCTTGTGGAGACATCGATTACGTGGATGAAGAACCTTCTGAGCTCGTCAGCTTAGAAGAAGAGAATAATGTAGAAAACGAAGTTGAATTCGATCATCCTAAAGATATTGATGACCTTGTTCCAAGGGTTTCTGAAACATTCAATATGACTTTCACAAATCCATTATTTGATTTCGATTTGGAATTGACTCTTGATAATCCAATCTTCGATGTTCCTTGTGATGAGTCCGAAATGGAAACCGAGGTCCAGGATTCACATAATACGATTGATTCTCTTCATGAGAAGTTCTCCGATGAACTTACTCATACCATTTCTCCACCGGATATTGAAAATGACGAGAATGGCCTTCGAAGAAATGTTCTTACTAATGAAATACATAGTGATGATTTACTCTCCGATGCTGATTCATCTCTCTTCGATTCATCACTCTCTCGTCAACCCGCAAAACCACCGGATGTAGATTTTGAATCAGTTACGAATGATGATATTTTTGGAATGGTGGACGAGATTTCCGAACAAGATGTTTCTGCGCTTAATATTTTACCCACCCAACCCGCCTGAGATTCTGAACTTGACTTTGCTTTTATCATCCGGGTGTTTCAACCATTCTTTGCTTATCCCATCATTTCTTCACTTTTCCACTCCACCGGGAGTGAGGATATTTTTTTTGACCCCGGCATCTCCATCTTTTGTACCGGGTGTTCGTTCCATCTGCTCTCCCCAAGGACGAATTAATTCGGGGATCGAGTCAAGCTCATGTGACTCGGTGATAAAAAACAAGCGCTTTGTGGGAGGCACCTCATGCTTATCCATTTCATTTTCTTTATTTTCTTATTTCTTATGTAACGTGACGTGAGGGGGGCGACCCTTTCCAAACTCGTGTTTTCGTAGTTATTTGTGAATGTCCAGGAATTTCCCCGAAGTTCGAGGACTCTCGTGCTCGTGTTTTGTCGTTCTCTCCACTCGAGTCTCATTCTTCGCTGCTCTTTCGGAAATTCAACATATCCAAAATCTTATCGACTAACGTTTATCTCTTGGCATACTTAATAAACGGCCTTTGATATTACGTAAGACTACCCGTACCCTTAAAACATTGAGGACAATGTTTCACTTTAGTCTGGGGGGTTGAATCTTCGATTCGATTTGACCTTGCACCTTCGTCTGAGCTGTTTACTTACGCAACTCCGTTTTTCCACCAAAATTTAAAAACTTTTTTGTCACCTTTTTATTAAAAAAAATATAAATGAATGATATATATGTTATAATAATAAAGATTTGACACCTTGTTTTGACTTTTCTACCGGCGAGAGTAGAAATAAATGTTTCGACTTGATCGGGCGTGTTGAGCCCTAGCTCGTCTCCCTTAATTAATATAATCAAAAGATTATCGGCTAAGCATTCGCGGATCTCATTACTTGGGATTTTAAATTTGCGGAGATCGCGGAATGATAGAGTTTATTTGGAAGTTTCGTGCTAAACGCGGAGTAGTTGGATCTCCTTAGAGCCCACGAAAGGTACTTGTGGCCTCCTTGTTCCTACAAGATTGCACACCAATAATAATAGATCTCTAGGTTTAATTAAGTGTATGGGTTTTGGGCAATACTTAGTTTTTTCTCGTTCCCAAAAAAAATCTCTGCATATGGGGGTTTGGTACACATAGGGGTACTGCCAGTGTTACCGTGAAATAGACTATTGCATCTTCCCCGTTCGAAGCCGATGTTGTGATCTTAGTAAAGGCCGTAGGACTCGGGGTTTGGCATATGATTATGAATATCAATAATAATAATCCAAAGCCAATAAAAAGGCAGAGGAATCCAAAACTACAAAAAGCAGTGGATATAAATCCAAGGTCATAATAAAGCTCTTACATCTTGGCCGATCTTAAACCGTTGTTGTAATTGAAATAAAGGACTAAGGACCAAATATTATTAAAGTGCTTATAATTATGCAAAAATACCAAGCTTCGTCTCCGGGGTTTCCCTAATAAAAAGTTTCCGTCTCGGGTCTCAAACATGGGATGTTTCGGCTGTAAATAAAAAGGGACCCCCCACAAATCGTGTTAAATCAGAGACTTTCATGTGGACCCGATTTCTGTATGCATGGGTTTCGAGGGAAAGTTTGGAAACTATTTAGCGTTCAAATTTTGTGCTCTTATCGGACTAATAACTATCAAAACGAGAAAATATGAAGAAATTCATTCTCAAAAAAATAAAATCTTGAGATACAAAACTTAGGAACTGGGAACAAGAGGTAATTACACAAGAAACTTTTGTGGGTAGTGTTAGCATCTAACTTGTGGATAAACAATGATTTCGATTTTAGGCTTAGTTTGGGGGCTTGTGAAAAATCAAGGATGACGATTTTTATCCGTATGGTCTCTTCTCTGTGAGATGTGTTTCTACTCGTAGACCCTGAAAGTTATCAACAGATATGAATTGATAATGAAAGTCAAGCAAACCGTCACATATATAAAAATGAAAAAGTACAAAAAGAGTAGTAGTAGTAGTTATTCATGAAAATCGGAAAACGGAGCGTTTTTGAGAATAAATGATTTTAATATCTCTTTTGAACATCATTGCTACTTTACAACGTTAGTAAAAAGAGGTTTTGAAATTATTTATCTCTTAAGCGTGAGGTGATGACATTGCGTGAGGACACGACAATACCTTAGTCTGGGGGATTTTGATGTGTGCTTATTCACACATCCTTTTTAAGCCTTAAATCAGACCAAATACTAACCAAATATGCCAAGAGAATGTGTGTTTTTGTGTTTGTGTATGTGCAGGTACGGATATGTGAAAAATGGACAAAAACGAGCACGAGAATGGAAAAAGGTCAAAATCCAGAGCCGGGGAAGCTTAATGATCAAAGAAAGCTTAAAATGTCAATAGAAGTCCTTAGAGATTCAGAAAGTTGCAAGAATAGTCCCTGATCAAAGTTTAAAGAATTTGGCAATTTTAGTCCCTGTACTTTGAAATATAGACAATTCTGGTCCTTTGATGGAATATTTCAAGAAAAGTCTAAGATAACCCTCAAGAATCAGAGAAAGTCAAAATAAGCCCTTGGAAAATATTTTTAAGATTGTCAGTTTCAGCCCTTCTAAATTTCGGATTTACATATATGGTCCTTGAAGAAATACTAATAATCCTAAGCCAAAAATCTGATCCACACAATAATCCAATCCAAAATCCCTGCTGGGCCCATACCATAACATAAGCCCACCCCTAATATTTACCCGATCCAACACACCTTTACACCACTACCCCGGTCAACTATACTGAACAACCCAGTCAAAACCACAATAATAAAAACACCCAATTCCCTTTTTAATATTACCCGCCCCCCTAATTTTCACCCCAAACCCAGGTGTGGTACTGTTTCTAGAACCCTAACTCCTTACCATGCTCCAATTACCTCGTGAAATAATAATTACCCAGTCATGAGCCTTCTAGAAGCTCATGCACATGTCAGGGAATGTCAGAGACTGACACATGGACCAATAACAGAACACACGCAGGATTAACAACTTCCTCACATGATCCAAGGGCTGTAATTGATTAATTGGAGGCCAAGGTTGATCATACGGCTGTAAAAGGACTCAAAGAAATGTAAATTCAGGAGGATTGATGACATGGAAACCTAGAAGGATCCAAGGACCTCCTCACATCAGCTATAAATAGCCTCTCCTTACTCACGGATTGAAGCAGTAGGAGTAGAAACTAGGAGTAGGTATAGAGTAGGAATAGCTTAGGGTAATCTATTAATGTTCAGTAGTTTTTAGTAGCTTGTAGTAGTTTGATTTAAACTTTTCTGTTTTACTTTTAAGATCATTGTAATCAATTTCAAGTATTAATATAATCTCAGTTTTGCTTTTAAAATTTCCTTGTATCAAATTACTTTTAGCCTTTAATCATAATCACCACACTGTTTTTAGTTTTTTAATTCCTTTTCATAAGCTCTTAATCCTATTTTGAGAAGTTCATTCTAGCTTAGTAATAGCTTGTGTGAGCTTGTCTCATCAGCCTAGTTCATTTCTCTTTGCATCTTCATTTCAATTTTTGTGAGTGCACATCAGCTTGCATAAGTCCACTCCATTCCTTATCTAAATAATCAAGTAAGTTTTCTCATTCCTGCATTTTAAGTTGAGTTTGTTGATTAGTCTCTGCTCAGTATAGCTTCTTCATTTGTGCTTCTGTTGAGTTTTTAAGCTTTACCATAGTTCATTGTTGCTACTGCCTTCATTTCCTCGTATTTGCAAGCATGAGTTTTAGTTGTTGCCTGTTGTAGTTTATTGCTCAATTAGTTCTCAAGTTAGTTACAATACTCAGTTAGATCAACAGGATTGAAGATTGAAGCTTATAAATTAAAAAGTTAGTTAAAAAGCTAGTTTAGGGGAGTGTTTGGAATATAGGTGTTCTGTAGGATCTAGTTGTTTGCTCTATGTTCCTTTAGCATAGTTAGTCTAATCTAGGCATAAGTAAGTTCATTGGGTCATATAATTGGTGGTTCATAGTTTAAAAGTCAAAAGTTAGTGAAAATCCAAGTCTGTGCTTAATGTTGTGTTCTGAGCATATTTGATAACTGCATATTTGTGGATTTAGAGTTCATGTAGGGTAATCAAGTGTTAATGTAGTTTAATATAACATTTAAATTAAGTTGTGATCATCAGAATTTTAGACTAGTCAAAGTAGTTGTGAATTTAAAAAGTCAAACTTAGGAAAAACCTGTGTGAACAGCTTCTGATCTAGGCTCCAATTAAGGGTCCAATTTGGTTTGGAATTTAAAGCTTTTTGGTTTTCTTAGTTCCCAGTAGTGTAGGCTAGGTTTTCCCCCCTTAGATCTTATTTTCAGCTTATTAGGTACCCTATAAATACGCTGCAAGTTGTGTTGTTCAAGCATAATTTCTGAAGTCATATCATAGGGCTGATAGTGTGTTTAGCTGCTTGATATCTAAGAATTGTGATTGATTTAAGTTCCTTTGTGCTTATAGTTGCTAAGGTCATTGTTTTGAATTCCATAGCCTTCTCTGTTGCTTATTGCTTATTACAAAGTGCTTATTTGAACTGTTCTTGGTCCATTGCTGAATTTCTATGTCTAAATTGGTCCAAATCTTGTTTAATTCAACTTATTTGAGTCATAACATCAGTTGGTCAAAGTTTCATTGAGTTAGGGTCAAGTTTGCCTATAAATAAGCACTTTTTATAAGCTGTTTCAAGCCAAATAGCACTTCCAATGCTTATTTCCCATTTTTTCTATTTTTTTAGGATTAGAATAATATTTTAGAATTTACCTTAATTTTTCATATTTTTCTGAGTCCATTTGCTATTTTTCTTATTTAATTTAGTTTTTAATCAATTTTTAATACTTTTTAATTGACAAAAATTCCAAAAAAAATTAGAAAAAGCCTAAAAAATCCAAAAATATTTTAGAAATTAGTTTTCATTTATTTTAGATTTTTAGAAATATATTTTGTATTTTTCTCATTTAATATCAATTTTATTTTCATTTTTATTACTTTTTAATTAGTTTTAATAGTTTTTAATTCAAAAAAAATTACACAAAAAGCCAAAAAAATTAGTTTTCAGTTTTAAAATTACTTTTTAGTTATTTTAGAATTTTCAAAATTTATTTTGTATTTTTCTCACTTAATTTCCATTTTCTTTTAATTTTTAATTAGTTAAATTAGTTTTTAATTCATAAAAATTAAATAAAAAGTCAAAAAAATATTTTTCTTTTTCTCAAAATTTTCTTTTATCATTTTTAACTTAGGAAAATTATTTTCATGTTCGTAGGATTAGTGTAGCTTAAAATTCACGTTTTATTTCGCGCTTTAACGTTTATTTTGCGTTTAAGCTTATGTTTTCGATTCTACGTTACGTTTTAAGTTTGTTTACTTGAATTACGTGCTTAAGTGATTATTTGTGCTTCATTTTCATATTCGTTAGTGTAATCTCATTAAAATCACTTTTTCATACTTTCACGACACATTTCACGAATCAGGAATTCGAAATTCCATTCACACCTTCGCTGGGACACGACCCGGGGAAATACTTTTACGAGTATTTCTTTGGAAAACTAAACCTATACTAAAACGACTAAATCAATAGTGACTTAACCCAAGTTGTGTTTGGGAAGCCCTTCAAAAGGTTAACCAAATTATATGAAAAGCTTATGGAAGGGTTAATTACATTCTCAGACGGGGATGAAGATTTTGTTTACCAAATGCCCCGTGCACACCCTAGGTCCAAGGATTTTCCTATTGAGAAATGTAATAGGTTTCCACCTCTTGATATGCTAAGTGAGAATGATAAAAGGAAAGGGCTTAAATATCCCCATGAAAAGAATAAAAGGTATTATTGTGGATGTTTAGAGCTAAGTGATGACTATAAGAAAGATGAGGCAACAATTAGATGGCTCACACTTGGGTATGTGAGCATAAGCGATACACGGTAGGATGTGACTTTGAGTCTAGCTACAAGACTCGTAAATAAATAAAAGCGCTTCTTGGGAGGCAACCCAAGCTTTATTTGTTTGATTGTTTGTTTGTTTGATTTTATTTGTTTCCATATGCATGTTTTAGTTTTATTGTTTTTGGCTCATGATTCAAGATAAATTGTGAAAATGCTTTATTTTGCTTTTAACTTCGTTTTGACTACATATAAAGGTATTTCGCATAAGATAAGTGTAAGGGAAATCTAAATTTGTTTCTAAGAACAAGATTGAACATGAATCACAACGATATTAAACGAATGTGCATATTAGTATTTGTGTGAGTTAAATGCTTGTATCGAGTCATAATGAGGTTTTGCAGGATTTCCAGGAATTAAGGCGTGAGTTTTTCCAGAAATTTTCTGAAAACTTAACATGGAATTTTTGCAGGTCACTTCTGACGACGTCAGGATTATAACCTGACGGCGTCAAGTGTAAAATTCTGAAAATTTTGCAAGTTTTGTTTTTCTGCCGGAGTCTTAGAGTTTTTGTTAAATCTTTAGTTTTATAAATGCCAGGAAATCTGCAAACATTTATTCCACAAGCATTATATCTTAATTTGCTTTCTAAGATTTTATTATATATAGAGTTTGCCGCCAATTTTACGCGAGGTTTGCTATGATTGTTTTCTCAGGTTTAACAGGTTAGATTGGATAAGAAGATGATTTATATTTCTGGAGGGAAGCTTTCAACGTTCATTTTCTTGGAGGAGGATCTAACCATGTTATCACATTATCCACACCGAAAGAATCAGGGGAGTATTTGTTTCATTCTTTTACCTTCGTTACTTTTACATCATTTTTATTGAACATTGGGGACAATATTCAGCCTAAGTGTAAGGGGAGGGTAAATGATGATACCTTAGAGAATGCAATTGCACTTGAGTTTGTTTGTTCAATAGTAGATATGTAATAAAACTAAGAGAAAAACTTGTTAGGGTAATTTTAGTGCCAAATTAAAATTTTTTTACAACATTTAGGAATGAAGCTTTAGCCTTAATGAGTGTCACATGGATAGGAGATGTATGACTAGCACAAAAAACCGTACCACTTATAAATTTACACCCCAAATATGTGAGGTTCGCCCCTAGATTTGTTAGAAAAAAATGCTTATGAGTGTACCGGTAGTACTTAGATTCTAGAACTTGTGATAGTGATGCATCCCGAGACCGCTAGTGAGACTACATTCGTGTAGTAGGATTTACTACATGATAAGAGGCATTAGGTTAACCCTTGTGTTAAACCCGTATCATAATTACTTGACCAATGAAGTCAAAATTACTGGACTAGTAAAGTCAATTAATTTTCCCACACCTTTGCGATGTATTCATTTTTAGTACACGATACCCCTAGTACACCCCTCCGAGCCTATCTTTTTCGTTTCTAACTTTATGCATTTTACTTAAAGGAAGAATTTGTTTACAATACACCCCAAATGTACACCCAAATCGCCTTAGCCTTCCTTGTATGCACTCATCTTTTGTTCATTATTGTTACATGTTTAAACCCTTAGTTAATTGTCTAATTGATTACATGGTTGCTCAGTCGAGTCATATTTTGTACATATTGTTTTGGGACGATTGGGACTCATGGGTAAAGTACTATTGTTATGGAGTATTGGGGAAGACGTCAATTATTACCACCATATGTACGCTAATATTTAAAAAAGTACTCCAAGTGTTTTGATTATTTTAATTCGAGTCATTAGAATAGTTGATTGTAAAGTATTTAAAAGTTCAAGTGTAAGGGGAATGCAAATTCCATACGATATATTATTTTGGATGGTAGGGCAAGTGTGTATGAAAAAAAAATAAAAAAAATATAGAAAAAGAAAAAAGAGAAAAGACATACGGACTACCACCCCGTTTCCTTTTATGTTTGTTTTATGTTTTTGTTAGTTTATGATTAGCTTAAGTCGAGTCGATTCTTGGCTTAGCAACGCTACATTGTACATGTAATTTACCAAGATGATTAACTTGCCACCAGTAAAGATTGCCTTTATCTAACAAAACCGTGTTTATCATATCCTTACACCTCACGTTATAACCCTTTTAAAAGACCTCTTTGATAGTTTATCCTAGGTACTTATGCCAAGTGGTGGAAGTTTGATCCTTTCCCAAGCCTATGGTAATTTATGTGCTATGACAAGTAGTGAGAGATATTTTCCATTTTCATATTGTGATATATATACTTTTATTACATCCGAGAGATGTGAGTATCTAAACACTATTTGTGAGGTGCTAGTGTATAATTTCCGTGCTTGTTTTGGTTGAAGTGGAATGATTATTTGTTGTAATTACTTTTATATTAGTGTTAAATGACCCCTAGCTTGAATTTTAATTAGAATAAAAGCGCATTTGCTTGAGGACAAGCAAATATCAAGTGTAAGGGTATTTGATGAGACGAAAACTGTTAAGCTTTTAGGGGGTCATGTAAGCCCTAAGTCGTGATTATTTGATTAAATATTGCCTCAAATCATTTCTTTTGTCATTTTAGGTACTTTGGAGAAGAAATCTAGAAAAGGAAGCATTTTGGACGTTTTTGGAGCGAAAAGTGAAGAAAACGGCAAAGTCTCCAAATCAAGCTGGAAGTAGTACCTGACAGCCTCACGCTTTGGAGGTGACGGCGTCACATATAGGCAAAGAGGTGGATAAAAAGTTACACGAGACGCGCAAGAACATTTTTGGGAGTTAAAGAGTGAAGGTGTCACCAAGGCCGTCAAGAGCAAAATTACACGTGACGGCTAATACTGGAATAACAATAATAAGAAAGGAATCATCCCTCACCTCTAGAAAGTAAAACTATAAAAATACAAAAGGAATCATCCCTCACCTCTAGACCTAGTTTAATTAAGTGTTGATCCTAATGACAATATTCCCCGAGAGAACGATCAACATCCCGGTACTTGCCACTACACTATACTACATCGGTCAGGTACACTGCCTGGAGGGGATTGCAAGTCTCTTGAGATCCCTTGAGAGGTAAAACCTTTTGCGAGGGCGCAATCTCACGCATCAGTTATTCTCCCGTACTAGGTTTGCAATACCTCTTATGTACTTTGAGTTTATTGTGAGGTTACTCATCTTTTGTTATGTAGAATAACGTTTGTGGGGCATGCCCAAATATGTGCGCGTCTTACTCACATATGTTAATAACTTTGCAAAGTAAAAAGATAAACATTTTGTTAAAATGAACTAGTGAAGGTAGCTAATCTTCATTTTTTACTAGAAATTTAAAGATACGGAGTGTGGAAAACTAAAAGGGGGGGGGGGTTGAATAGTTTTACGTCTTTTTCGTTTTATAAAAGTTTGCTTAAAAAGAATAGTTTGAGTTTATAAAAACTTTGATTCAAAAATATAGATTTAAGTTTGTTCACTATAGTTGTTTAAACACCACTAAATTAAATTGTTGAGTAAAGAACTACAATGTTATATATATATATATATATATATATATATATATATATATATATATATATATATATATATATATATATATATATATATATATATATATATATATCCTTCTGGTTTGTATAAATGAGATTGGTGTTGTGAATGGAACTTAGTTTGATCTTTATGTGAAATCAATATATGCACAACACAAGCTATAATAACTATGTTCAAAATGAAAATAAGTAAGTAAGTAAGCAAAGAGTGAGAGATGGAAAGATCAAACCGAGAGACAAAGGATTTATAGTGGTTCGGCTACAAGGACACCTTCCTTGCCCTACTCCACTCCCCGAGCACCGAACTCGAGAAAACCGTACACACCTTAGCTTACATTAATTTAACGACACAAAGCTAAATGTCGAGTTCTAATCGAAGCTAGAACTAATCTCACAACTTCAAACACACCACAACTTTTTCACACCCTTTCACTCCTTCTACACTTCTTCACAACACTTGTGTCTTCACACCTTCACAACTTCTATCTTTTCACTACTTCAAATCTTATGCTACTTCACAGCTT
Source organism: Artemisia argyi (assembly GCA_030686995.1). Classification (NCBI taxonomy): domain Eukaryota; kingdom Viridiplantae; phylum Streptophyta; class Magnoliopsida; order Asterales; family Asteraceae; genus Artemisia; species Artemisia argyi. Next base: position 167,612,300 of record CM060701.1, on the reverse strand, counting down.
CTAGGCCTCTATGTCTTCATAACTTCAATACTTCTATGTCACTACTTGAAAGTTTTTTTCTATGTACCGTTACACGATTTCTTCTACTTTAAAAGCTTCTATGTCTTCACTACTTCAATGCTTGTAAGTCTTTACGCCTTCTATGCTTCTATGTCTTCACAACTTTGAGGCTTCAACTTCTTAACTACTTCAAAGCTTCAATACCACTATATGGCTTCTATATCTTCACTACTAACTACTACTTCAATATACTACTACCTCTTATACCTCCTATCACTAATCCTATGAACCACTACTTCTTCACTTCTTGTACATCTTCACACTTTCAACAAATCTAGATCCTATATCTATGTATAACTAACCAATTTACACACCTTATACACCAAAGAATAAATGTTTTACAAGATGAAATGAACAAACAACTTAGATAGCAAGATGATACTAAGTTGTAATACTTCTTGTCTTGATTGATAGAAGTATTCTTCTCTTTGCACTTGAATGTTGAAGCTTGAATCACATGGAAACAAAAGCTTATGATTATATGATCAAAGAATTGATTTAGAGAGGTTTGGGAAGAGAGTTTTTGTGCAAAAAGGCAAGGAAAGTCTGTGGGAATGAACCAGTATTTATATGCAAAGCTGGGGGGGGGGGTTAATTAAGGGGGCCGCCTAGTTAATTAAGGGGGCCGCCCCTTCTGAACGTTGCCCAGCTTTGTCTTTTTGTAGGGAAGGTTTTTATTAAACATTTTTGCCATTTTTGGTTGAAAATTTGAATTTATATATTTATGATTAATTAAACATTTTTATTTAATACCAAAAATGATTTTCTAAAATATATAAAATATTTGTGACATTTATAAAAAATCTAGAGATTAAGAAAATGTTCCTTTGATCATATAATGCATTAGACACTTTTTTTATTCATTCCTTAAGTGATTAGATGGTAAAAGTGAACATTTACTACCAAATACTTGTTTATGTCATGATCTTTGGTTTGATGAGTTTTCATTTTCTGATTATCAAAAGATAGAGATATCGAAAGATATGAATAACAGTTTAGGCATTTATTTATATCAACAATCTCCCCCTTTTTGATGATTACAAAACCTAAACTCATTAAATCCAAAAATTAATTTTTAGACAAGTATTTAGTGAGTTTATATTCACTTCTCCCCCTTTTTGTAGAATCAAAAAGGTTTAAGCTGATAAGTTGAAAGCTCCCCCTTGATGTATGCTCCCCCTCATTTGAGGGCACCAAGGGTTCGAGCTATGGAATACTTGCAAGAAAAATATTAGAAGCACAAACAAATATATAGCATAATAACAACTAATGATAAGCATGGCAAAGGAATATTAGGAACACATATTAAAATATTCATTAATCCAAAATGATTATGCCAACCACATAATCATTGTTACATCATTCATAATACTAGAATTCTAAACCAAGTAGGACATCCTATTTTGCCAAGAAAGAGTGTCATCAAACTTGCTTGTATCCCAAAAGCTTGAAGTGTTTTATTTGAAAAATAAAAAGCATAAGCATATAGTATGCTTAGGCGAGAGTGGTGAGTGGGGATCATGTTGATGGCTTAATGGAGGTATATTTTGGGTTTCATGGATGTTGGTGAGTTTGGTGATGGAGAGCTTGGAGGTGGTGAGTTTGGAGTTGAGGTTGTTGGTTGAGGGTTTTGATATTGTTCAAGTGATGGTGTTTGTTGAGATCTAGAAAGAAGATACTCAATCCAAGTAAAGTGCTCATTCAATGCAATGGTTTGTTTTTGGAGGAAGATGCAACAAGGGTAATTGTTGACATGCTTCTCAATTTGATTTATGTTGTGTGGTGATGAGGGTGAGCTAGATGAAGGTGGATCAAAATTGCGTTGAGCAAGATGTAAGGCTAAAAGAGCACTAAGCTCATGTGCTTCTTTTAGCTCCTCAACAAACTTCAAGTGTTCGGAGGAAGGTGATGGTGGTGGAGCATGATTGTTGTCTTGGGTGAAGGTTTGAACATGCAACATAGGGATGGCATGTGAAGTTCTAGGATGTGGTGGTGGCACTCTTGGTGTTGGAGACATGTTTGATCTTGGGTAATCATGAAAACATGATATGGGTGGAAGAGATGCTTCATGAGTGGATGATGTTTTTGTTGAATGAGCAACATGTGAAATATTGGCAATGAGGTTAGGATTGTTGTTTTGGGATTGTGCATGCTCATCATATGAAGGAGGATTAGTGGAAGCAAGAATGGATGATTGGTTGTTAGATGGATCATTTGTGTGAGTATGAGGTTTAGGTGTTGGTTGATTATGAACAACATCACTTGAGTTGTGACAAGAGTTGAGTTTTCTCCTCCAAACGGGTTTGACGGAGATCTTTGCAACTCTTAAAAACTTGGGTCTTTGGTTGTTGGGAGATGACATGTTTGGATGTGTAAGCATTTATGATGGAAAGGAGGTATTTATAGTGTAGGAAAAGTGTGGTTTAGGAAGGTAAATTTTGAGGGATAGTTTAGGACAAAATGTGTTTGTAAATTTTGGGAAGTATAGGGTGAAGTGGGTCAAAAAGTGATAAAGAAAATAGGAACCCCAACCATCAGATGGCCGGTCCCCTTAAATAGGGGCCGGTCTCCTTAAATAATAAGGGGTCGCCTTATACTTTAAGGGGGCCGCCCATCTGGTGATTCCCAGATTTCCAGAAATGGGTTTTTGGCAGCAAAGTTTTGAAAAGGTTGTGTTTTTAGGTTTGGATTCAAGTAAGTTCAACTCTTTCAGGCAATATAGGATATACTAATCATGTATTTAAAGCATGTTATTTAAAGAGATCAAGTAAGCAAGCAATTTCTAATTTGCATGCAACATACTCATTAAGCAATTAAATCATATAAATTAGAAAACAATAAAACATGCTAACCGTATATTCAACTATATGAATATGAAGATTAATGAGCTAGTTCAAATATCTTGATGAGTGCCTATGAGTAACAAATGGGAAGTTATGATTGCATGGTCTTCAAGACTTGTTACAAACAAGATCCATATAGGCAAACCATGATTCTCTTGAAATGACTTGGTTTTATTATGAATGTCATGTTCATAAAAGTATATGACAAATGTGAGATTATCATAGATGGCTTAAGAAAACATTTTTAGCTTTATTCAAAAATGCTTTGAAGTAGATTCAAGTGTGTATTTGAGTAGAATAAATAGGGTTTTACTTCAAGAGATGTTGACAAAAGAGACAAGAAAATTTTCCCACTCTTGATTTTGATTAAAACAAAGTTGTGATTGCTTATAGTTAAATATGTTGTTTGAAGAAAAATGAGATAGTTATTTGAAAGATTATTTTTCAAAATGTGAGGTTTTATGCATGATATTTGATTTTTGATAGCAAGAGTCACTAGTTATGGATTTATAAAGCATGTTTAAAGATATCATGTTCAAGAGAATCGGTTAAGCGCGTTGTCACATATAACCACCTTGTATGTTAAATAAAGACATGGATAAGTGATGAGATAATCTTATGGGCTTAATGCAATATAATTGAGAGGGATATAACCAATCATCTATGGTTGCAAAATTAACACATATACTTACTTATCTCTTCATTGTATTTAACAATAACTTATCTTAATCCTAGGTTATACTATAACGTATCTATTATTGCTATTAGATTGGTCATTTATTCTAAATGATAAACATTCTACTAGTGGTCATAGATGATTTCCAAATTTAATGATGAATAAGAAAGTGGGCAATAAATCCAAAATCTAGAGGGTCAACTAAACTAATTTCTAGTATGTATATATTAGTAATTTTAATAATATATGAACAAAGCAACCATATTTATAGACTAATTATGGCATAATTAGATATAGTGTGATATTTATAAGTTTTTGAAAAGAAAACTTACCTCATGTCCAGCTTTTCTTTATGAGTAGGCATGTGGGTGTTGGTTAACATCTTCAATTACCCAAAGCATGATATCGTAGCATGGTATTACTCCAACACTATTAAAGATCAAGGTAGCTTGATCCGAATCACGTATTAGATCACTTCAAGCATCTTTGATGAGTGCCATTAGAATTTGAATCCTTGATAATAGTGGGTGTAGAATGATGAAATGACAAAAATATCTTCAACGGAGGTATTTCCTTTTTCATGAGTCGTGTTTGTCAAAAACGTTTGCGTTTGATTCCTTGATCTTGAGGTAGTTTAGAATACTTCACAAAATCAACACTCCAATAGTGAAGATCTTATCATCAATTCTTTTAATGGCTGCAACTACGTCATTTGCTAATCGTGTGTAGAATATGATTCAAGGTAATATGATTCACTAGTCTTCATATGTATGTTATGAAAGTGAGCGATCCATTGTAAAATATAAAAATGTCTCTTCCTTCTTTTATTACCTAATCATGAAAAAACAACTTGTTACCCAGATTCTCATGTGTCCGAGATGGTTAGTTGAGGACATCCATTGCATTTGAATGCACATGGTGAGGATGTCGCCAAGGAGTACAAGAATTCATCAATAGTTTGTCTTAACGAACAAACAATGACTTTCTTGACTTAAATAATTAATAATAGATGCATATAATATTAATTCTAAATTTCTCTACTAGGTTTTACAAATTGTATTTGCCTTAATTTACTTGTTGAAGGATCATTTGCATTAAATCCTAAGCCGTTTTTATCATTAAATGACTTTTGAATATTAAATAGATATTCTAAAGATTTGAAACTATTTTCAAATTTAGCTAATATTTTTGCTTTTTCATTTTCCTTTCTAATTTCTTGTTTATAGTCTTGACATTTTTTACATTCAAGATCAATTTCAATATTACTTTCAAGTCTAGACATTTTATCTTCTAAAATTATTTCTTTTTCAAAGTTACTTCCAACAGATGTTGAAGATTCATTTTTAAAAATGATTTTTGGGTCTATGTTGCAAAAATGTTTGAAGTTGTTTTCTAATTTTGAAAACTCTAATATGAATTGATCATAGCAAAAATGTTTGGTTTCGGATTGTACCTTATTTGTAGCTTTATTTACTTCACAATCTTCACATACCATACGATGATCATTTTCATCGTCCATGTTTCTCCATGTTTCATTTGTAAGTTCATTTAGGTCTTGGCGCATGTAGTCCTCACCATCAATACTTGTAGTTTCAGTTTTTTGAATATCTTCACAAGCCATATTTTCATCATCTTCTTCGTCCGTATCGCTCCATGATTTATTTACAATCTTTCTTCAGATTTGGCTCATATATTCTTCGTTATTGATACCTTCAATAACCACATTTGAACTAGTAGCACTTGTGTTTATTTCAACTAAATATTTATCTATAAAATTTTTTGGAGTGACTAATTCTTGTGCAACATCAAGTTTATCATATTTGGTTTTACATTTCCATTTGTGAAAATTTAAAAGACATTTCCAAATATCATTTGCCGTTTTACAAAAGAATACTCTTTCATATTCAACTCTTGGTAGAGTTTTGTAAATCATTAATTTAGCTTTAGTATTTTTATCAATCTTTGTTTGAAGATGATTATATTGATTTTCAAAATCATTTTAGTTGGTTGAAGATCACTAATTGAAATGATATGCCAAAGATCAAGATCTGATTTCACATAATTTTCAAATTTATTTTTCCATTCAAGAAAATGATAATTTTCAAATAATGGTGGTCGTTGCGTAAATTCCCCTTCTAAATATTTTTCAAATTCCATAGATCGTTACAAGTTTTAAAATACATTATATTTTAAAAATCTTGCTAAACCTGGCTCTGATACCATTTGTGGAAAACTAGAAGGGGGGGGGGGTTGAATAGTTTTACGTATTTTTCGTTTTATAAAAGTTTGCTTTAAAAGAATAGTTTGAGTTTATAAAAACTTTGATTCAACAATATAGATTTAAGTTTGTTTACTATAGTTGTTTAAACACCACTAAATTAAATTTTTGAGTATGGTACTACAATGTTATATATGTATATGTATATGTATATGTATATCCTTTTGGTTTGTTTAAATGAGATTGGTGTTGTGAATGGAACTTAGTTTGATCTTTATGTGAAATCAATATATGCACAACACAAGCTATAATAACTATGTACGAAATGAAAATAAGTAAGTAAGTAAGCAAAGAGTGAGAGATGGAATGATCAAACTGAGAGACAAAGGATTTATAGTGGTTCGGCTACAAGGACACCTTCCTTGCCTTACTCCACTCCCCGAGCACCGAACTCGAGAGTTTTCTTCACTAAGTCAATATGCTCCCATATGGCGGAGAAAACCGTACACACCTTAGCTTACACCAATTTAACGACACAAAACTAAATGTCGAGTTCTAATCGAAGCTAGAACTAATCTCACAACTTCAAACACACCACAACTTCTTTACACCCTTTCACTCCTTCTTCACTTCTTCACAACACTTGTGTCTTCACACCTTCACAACTTCTATCTTTTCACTACTTCAAATCTTATGCTACTTCACAACTTCTAGGCCTCTATGTCTTCACAACTTCAATACTTCTATGTCACTACTTAAAGGCTTTTATCTATGTACCGCTACACAGCTTCTTCTACTTTAAAAGCTTCTACGTCTTCACTACTTCAATGCTTCTAAGTCTTCACGCCTTCTATACTTCTATGTCTTCACAACTTTGAGGCTTCAACTTCTTAACTACTTCAAAGCTTCAATACCACTATATGGCTTCTATATCTTCACTACTAACTACTACTTCAATATACTACTACCTCTTATACCTCCTATCATTAATCCTATGAACCACTACTTCTTCACTTCTTGTACCTCTTCACACTTTCGACAAATCTAGATCCTATATCTAAATCTAACTAACCAATTTACACACCTTATACACCAAAGAATAAATGTTTTACAAGATGAAATGAGCAAACTACTTAGATAGCAAGATGATACTAAGTTGTAATTCTTCTTGTCTTGATTGATAGAAGTATTCTTCTCTTTGCACTTGAATGTTGAAGCTTGAATCAATTGGAAACAAAAGCTTATGATTAAATGATCAAAGAATTGATTTAGGGAGGTTTGCGAAGAAAGTTTTTGTGCAAAAAGGCAAGGAAAATCTGTGGGAATGAACCAGTATTTATAGGAAAAGCTGGGGGGGGGGGGGGGTCAGGAGCGTGGCCGGTCCCCTTAATTAAGAGGCCGGTCCCTTTAATAATTAAGGGGTCCGCCTAGTTAACTAAGGGGCCGCCCCTTCTGAACGTTGCCCAACTTTTTCTTTTTGTAGGGAAGGTTTTTTTGAAATATTTTTGCCATTTTTGGTTGAAAATTTGAATTTATATATTTATGGTTAATTAAACATATTTATTTAATACCAAAAATGATTTTCTAAAATATATAAAATGTTTGTGACATTTTATAAAAAATCTAGAGATTAAGAAAAAGTTCCTTTGATCATATAATGCATTAGACACTTTGTTTATTTATACCTTAAGTGATTTGATGGTAAAAGTGAACATTTACTAGTAAATACTTGTTTACGTCATGATCTTTGGTTTGATGAGTTTTCATTTTGTGATTATCAAAACATAGAGATATCGAAAGATATGAATAACGTTTTTAGGCATTTATTTATATCAACACTGAATACAATAGATAAGATAGTATTTAAAAGGATGAGTGACCACTGTGGAGTCCACATGAGTGGCTTGCCTACATTTGGTTTATACAACACCTCTTGAGGTTACAAATGTTCCTTGTTCTTGGTATCGGTGTCCCATCTCTATCCTTTAGTTTGTATGCTCCTTTTCCATGTGCCTCAGTTACCTCATATAGTCCTTCCCATTTGGGTCCCAACTTCCCACTGTCCTTGGCGTGACTTGCATCATTGTTACGATACACTAAGTCTCCAGGTTTAAAGCTCGGATTGCGGACCCTAGAGTTGTAGTATTTCTCCATTTTTGATTTGCTTTTTGCTTCTTGGATTGCTGCTTGTTCTCTTCTTTCTTCTAGCATGTCCAAGTTGATTTCCAAAGCTTCATCATTTTTTGTTGTATTCATGTATGCCATTTTCCATCTGGGCACTCCTATTTCAGCTGGGATGACAACCTTCGTTCCGTATGTTAATGCGAATGGGGTATCCCCATTGCTGGATTTGATCTTCGTTCGGTGCGCCCATAGGACGTGTGGCAGTTCTTCTATCCAGTTTTTATTTTCTGCACCCAGACGTGCTTTGATTCCTTCCTCTATGCTTCGGTTTGCTCTTTCGACTTGTCCATTAGCTTGCGGGTTCTTAACTAATGCGAAATGCTGTTTTATGCATAGTTTTTCACACTAGTCTTTGAACGGGTTGTCGCAGAATTGTTTTCTGTTGTCAGATATGATTTCTCCTAGGAGTCCGAATCTACACACTATGTTTTCCCATACAAATTTCTTTATTTTTTTGACCCGTAATGGTTGCTACTGACTTTGCCTCTATCCATTTAGTGAAGTAATCAATAATTACGATTAGAAATTTGACTTTGTCGGGTCCCTCCGGAAAGGGTCCAACTATATCAATTCCCCACTTGTAGAATGACCAGGGAGAGGTGATAAGATTTAGTTTATGCTGGGGGTTTCTTGGTACATGCTTGTGTACCTGGCAGTCGTGGCATGCCAATATTACTCGTCTAGTGCCAGCATGCATGCCGTAGAGCCGATCTACGAATATCTACAAAAGACTTATTAGAGGCAGAGCCAAAGAAAGCTAGCACGGTCAAAAGAAAGTCACAACGCTTTGCTATCATAAATGGGATCCTCTACTAAAAGTCCTTCCTCGGACCATAGCTACATTGTGTTTGGCTACTCTAAGCGAACTACGTGCTAAGAGAAATCAATAAAGGATCATGCAGCATGCATGCTGGCACGAGATCCGTGGTTGCAAGAGCTTTGTGAACAGGGTATTACTGGCCTACCATGCACAATAGAGCTTCGTATTCTGATTCATTGTTACTTGCTGCAAAGGTAAGCCTTAGAGCGTAGGTGAATTCTGTTCCTTTTGGGCTGGTGAGTACCAACCCTGCCCCAGAACCGTCCGCGCATGATGATCCATCCATGAACATTGTCTAGGGTTCTGATAACTCTTCCTCTATCTTCATTGGTTTATTTGAGGAGTCATCTTCCGGTCGTTCCACTATGAAGTCTACGAAAATCTATCCTTTGACGGAGACTCGTGGTCAATAATGTTTTTCATATTCTCCCAGTTCAATGATCTACTTTTGCAGTCTTCCCGCTACCTCTGGTTTTGATAAGATTTGTTTTATTGGCTGGTATGTGATTACTACCACGGTGTGTGCCTAGAAGTATATTTTCAAACATTTTGTGGTGTGCACCAGGGCTAATACTAGTTTCTCCATTGGTATGTAGTTAATTTCTGGGCCTCTTAGGGCGTGGCTAACAAAGTAAATGGGCATTTGTTTACCCTTCCTCTCCTTTATTAGTACCGCACTGACAGCTTCTCTTGCGCCCGTGAGGTAGATAATCAGCTCTTCTCCTTCTATCGGTGCTATTAACGTTGGGAGGTTTGCTATTACTTTCTTCATTTGCTGGAAAGCTTCTTCTGCCTCCTTGGTCCAATTGAAGTCAATCTTTTTTTTTGTGCATTTCTTGAGTGTTTTGAAGAAAAGGTAGTGACTTTTCTATTGATGTCACGAGGAACCTGTTTAGGTTGGCTAGCTTTCCATTCAATTTTTGCAGTTATGTTGAGGAAACATTGTCAAGATCTCCTAATATTTTAATGATGACAAATAAACCTTCGAAACACATAAAATAACAAACGGTAGCTAAAATTCCCCGAACACCAGACCTGTTCCTGACGCGTCACCCACGCGTTGACACGTGGCTGACGCACCAGGCTTCTGTATGGTTCGGGACGAATTTTGAAAGTCGGCTTTCCCCTTACCCGACAAATGTGGATCTTTCAATACAGGTGTAAATATGGTATGTGCTTACTTGAGAACACTCGAAACGAGTTTTGTGATTAGAGAGATCCAACTTTTAAAATACCCATTTTTGGTAAAACGCCAACTCAAGTTTTCTAACTCTTGCCTCTAGCCAAGGAATTTCTAAACTTAGGGAGCTTATATATTTCACGTAACATCACGTGAAAGCATCCATATGCTCATATCCCGTGCTTACGTCTTCTCTAATCACGTAGCGGGTTTACTCCCTTATTGGTCAAACTAAGTCAAAGGTCACTTTGCGTAAACGCATCCTTTCCCGCTTGGGTTATGTTTTATATCATGGCAAAGCACTTGGCTTGTTTTTACCGAGGTGTTAGTTGAGAACGTCGAGTCGTGGAAAGTCACGAGTTATGAAACTATGGATTCTCGACATTGTGTTAGTTGGACTTATAAGTAACCTATGATTTTCTCAACTCATAATCTTAATTGTCTAAATCTTTTCTTCTTAATGACAATTAAATTATCTCTTAATCTCTTCTTAATCACAAGAAACAAAGCCTCCAAATAACCCAACATGTTCTAAATATTCCCTTACAACTCTTACACATTCATGTCTTTTTGACTCACACACTCTCCCACACAATATTCCCTCTTACAATATTCCCTTCACTTTATACAATTCCCATACACCTTTCTCATACACCCATACATACACTTCCCTATACATACATATACACTCCTTTCTACACACACACATCGTTACAGATACACACTCACACCTTTAATTTCAAAATACACACACTTCACTCACATACCTCTCTTTACACATATAAGGCTACCCATCACTTCAATCATACACATTCCGTACATATACAACTCACTCCCTATACACATCCCATCATCACAACACATACTTTATACTCCCAATACCTTTACATTCAAATTTACACACACTACCCACAACCATCCCATTCTCTACATACACTAGGCTCTCCATCACATCCAACTCTTACATATTCTCTTACACACTCTTACACCTCAAACAACTTTATTTTCAAAATACACACACTACTCACAACCATCTCACTTTCTACACACACTAGGCTCCCCATCACATCCCACACTTACATATTCTCTTACACACATCTCTTCACTCTTATACATCCAACTCACCTCTTATATTCCTTACACACTCTTCATCTCAACCATTCATTCCTTTACAACACATCTCAACCATCCATTTCTCCTTCCTCCCCAAGAAATGGAATATTCCCTAGCATATCCTTCTCTTAACCCAACCATGGTTCACATCTAACCAAACTATGGTTAGTTCCCAACTCACCTTTTTCTCACCCAACTATGGTTAACTCTTAACCACACCAAGGATGGAACATTCCCTTGGATACACCCTTTAACCTAACCATGGTTCGCCTTCTAACCTAACCATGGTTTAATATCTATACACTTCTTTCTAAACCTAACCATGGTTACTTCTTAACCTAACCTGTCACACTCTTCCCTGTAGAGAAATATCCCATGGTATATTCTCTTCTCTCTTTTATGCCATGTGAGGAATACCCATTCTACCCCAACCAAATTATCTCTTCTTAACTTCTATCTTTGATAATTGGTTTTCTAATAAACACTTCACAAAACATTTTCCAAATTGGCTATTTGAGTTGGTAAACCTGAGATTGATTAATGATAAGGTTTAGTGTGTGAAGTACAATTGGGGGTTTAGCAAGGGTAGGTATTTACAAGATCAACACCCAAAACTTGGGAAAATTGTACAGTGCCTCTGGCGCGTCACCCACGCGTTGATGCGTTGGCAACGCACCGGGCTCGGTAAATTTTTCCCAAGTTTGGGTCTTGGCCTATAAATACCCCCATTTCTTCTTGTATTCCTCACCCCTTGCCATTATTCTTTCTCTCTAATCCTCTAATTCTATCTCTTTTGTTCTTTGTTAAACGCACTACTTCTTTTGAAAGAACACATCTCTTTGCAAAGGAAGAATCTCAAGAACTTAATCCACTCTTGTGATTGTGTCGAGGGTCTTCTTATCTTTACCCTTTCTACTACACGAGTCTATAGGTTAGGTTAGGGCTTGGTTGATAAAACAATCTTTCATTCATTCAATTATTTGTAAGGGAAGTCTTGTGTCTTGGTGACCAAGCCTAGATCATTGGGGATCTAGTTGGGGTTTGATACTTCCGGTGGGAAGTCTTGGTAGTGGTCTTGGTGACCCTTAGGTGAAGTCGAATCGCGAGATTCTTTTGGGTGATTTCCGAGGGTGGAATACCATGGGAGTAAATCCTTCTTTGTGAGCATCGATATTGGTGAATATCGGTGGAGTGAATTGTAATGGTTTATTGTAGACCGAAAGGATTATACTAGTGGAATAGTATCGTGTCGTAGATTCACAACTGTACGTACGGATGGTATAAACCCCCCATCCCGAACCAGTATATATCGTGGTGTCTGTTTACTCGCATTGTATATATACTTGTGTTTATATTAGTGGTTGCTCTTGCTTAAACCACTTGGTGTTTTTCTTGGCTTAAAGTTTTTAAACATCTAAAAAGCCGAAGAAACCGTATTCACCCCTTCTACGGTTCTATAATTGGTATCAGAGCGGAATACTCAAGTTTTTGAGTGTTAAAACCTTCCCGAGAAGCCGTTTAAAGTCAAAAATTTCTTTCTCAAAAATCTAAAATCCTAACAAAGATTTTTGAAAAAGTTGAGTATAGATCCATGGCTCAAGAGAACTATAGAGAGGGGCGTTCTATGGAAAGACCACCTTTTTTTGAATACGAAGGATTTCGCTTTTGGAAGATTCTTTTTGAGACTTATGTTAAGTGTAAGGATCTTGACTTATGGTACATCATTCAAGAAGGTAACTTTGTTTTCACGGTACAAAACCCCGTGATGAGTGCTTAAACACTCATCATTTTTATCGTATCTAGACTGCCAAAACATCCAAAAACACCCAAAAACGCATCAAAATACACAATTTATTCCAAAAGTGTGTTTTATATGTTTTAGATGCAAAATGTTTGAAAACAAATGAAAAACGAACAAAGTTTGCACAATTGGCAGTTTCAGTCCCTCAAGTTTCAAAATTTGGCAAAACTAGTCCCTGGAAGTTTAAAATGAAAGAAAAGTCAACCCAAGGCAAAGAAAAGTCAAAATTTATCAAAATAAGTCCTTGGGTGATAAAGATTGAGAAAATTACACTTTTACCCCTTAAAATCCAAAATTGACAAAAAAGGTCCTTGGAGTTTCAATAAATGGCAGATTCAGTCCCTGGTGGGATAATTTTGAAAGAAAATCACTTTTGGTCCTTGGGAAATTCACAAAAGCCAATTTTAGTCCTTGGGTAAAATGATTGGAGAAATTACATGTTTGGTCCCTAGGTTTTGAAAGTTGACAGAAAAGGTCCTCGGATATCAAATTTTGGAAAATTAAATTCTATGATCCTTTGGTTATTGATATGTGGCAATTTTTACCCTTGTGACTATTGTGGAACAGTTACAATTCCAGTCCACCATTTTCAGTTAATTACAAATTAGGTCCTTGTGGTTTTTGCTAAATTAAACAAACAAACCCAATACAAACCAAACAACCACAAGCCTGATCCACCTTATAACCCCTAGCCTGCTCCAGGCCCATTCCCATTTTTAGCCCACCACAAAAAGATAACTCACCCCGTCCAAAACTAACACCCCAGCTTTTTGACCCGCGTTGACCAAGCAAACACCCATTCCCTCCACCTCACCTCAGCCTGCTACACTCCAAGGCTAACAACATCATCACCCCTACACTTTCTTCTCTGTCACACTCCTTCCCTCCCCCTTGTGCTCCAAAACAAACACTAGCTTCCAAAGATTACATCTCTGGCATCACCAACTCAAAGAAACAGACAAGAAAAATTGGGCGCCAAGAATTTTAAAGGGTCAAGATTGAAGCAAATGATCCAAGGGTGTGTATTGAGTGCTAGGAAAGGTCCAAAGAAGCTAAAAACCCTAATTGGGTGTATAAAAGAGAGAAGTGGTGCAGTGAAGGAGCTGGTTCATTTTTATTGTAATTTTTATCTTTTTATTTATGTTTAATTACCTTTCAGTTAAGCTTAGTTAAGCTTATTGTAATCTCAGTGTACTATTGAAATTTCAAAGTAATGAAATTCAAGTTTTAGAAAAAAAAGTTCTCAGCTTATGAAATTCATGTTAGTCTAAATTTTCTCAAATGATCGTTGTTACTAGTTGTTGATTTGGATATAAATACCAACTCAGGTTCCCACTGAAGCTTATCTAAGCTTTTAGAAACTTTAAACTCAGTTTAGAAGTGGAAAATTCAAAAATACAAAAAAAAAAAAAAATACCCAGAAAAGAAAATATATATATATATATATATATATATAAAAGAAGAAGAAGATGAGAAGCAAGGTTGATTCTGGATTTTCATGTGTTTAGAACTCTATGGGGAGTAATAGGGTTGTGAATTGATACCCTGATACCTTGTTCTGTGCTTTTACCCTTGTAAGTCCATTTTACTTTTTAGCATATTTTCCATTATTTTCTTTTTAGTTCATTACTTCTTATTATTTATGCTTATCTGTGATTTTGTGTTTATTAAGTTTATTTGAGTGGTTTTGTCACTCATTTATGGTATTTCATTTGCTAATTTGCATATTTGATCATGTTCTCAATTTATAGCTTAAGATAGGTTAGTTGGTTATAGCTTGGTTAATTGTTTTTATTGTGCTCAGCTTAGCTTCTAGTTAGTTTATATTAATCTAGTGATCAGTTGTGATAAGTAGTATAGCTTAATCATGTGTTAATCAGTTAAAAACCAAAACAGTTAGCAAGATTATGAGTGTTTGGATCAAGGCTTTAATCTGTCTTTAAAATGTTTCTAGGAACTTGCATCTGTCTACTTAGCTTACATTAGATGTATATAGGTCAGGAATGTCATAATATTAAAAGGTCTTTCAGTAAAAAGTCAAAATAAGCTTCTAATCCTTCTTGTTGAACCACTGTTAGGAAATGTAATGGTTAATCCATTACAGCAGGTCCCAATCTTGTTAAGTTTGCTCAATTTAGCATCATTACAGCTTATAATAACAATTTAGATCAGCTAGGGTCTGTGAGATTTCATAAAAGTCAATAGTTCAAGTCTTTTACAAAAGTCAAAAGTCATTTTCTCAGATTTTTCCAAATATGGTGGTAATTGTTGTGAATTATGTGAGTTGATTTAGAGGTTAAATCTTGCTTGTATTTGTTCTCTACCAGCTCTACTTTGAGTTTCCATAGCCATTTGATTTTTACTAATTTTTCTGTGGCCCCCACCAAGCCTCAAAGAAACTTGCAGGGCAAAGACCCTCCCCTGCACTCAGCAGCCTCAGCTCACCACCACACTTTGGTGGTCTATTGTGATTGACCCAGTGGGTCCCACACAGCATAAGTTGGTTCTCCCAACCCCCCTCCTACCAGGGAGTGTGTTTGAACCTTTTGTTTGACCCCTAAACTTTTGGGCCCCACCTAACTTGGTTCCTCATCTCTGTCCCATAACTGCCTCAGAAATCAAATAGATTGTGCTTATTTCTGTGCTTTTTGGCTTATTAAGGCCATCCACATGATTGAAAGTTGCTTATTATTGATTGTTAAACTCAGAGAAACCATAATCAACCATTGTGGACCCCACATTCTCCCATTTGAGCTTAAAATACTCCACAGTCAACAAAAGTCAACTGTGGGTATAATAAGCACTTCAAGTGCTTATTCTTTGGGTTAATTCAAAAGTGTTTTTGTTAAAATTAGTTGTTTTTAGTTTATTATCAGTTTAGAAAAAGAAAAAAATCCAAAAAACCAATTTTAAAAATAGTGATAGCTTCTATTTAATAGGATTTATCAATTTAATTTTCTTTTTAATTAATTTCTAAGTAATATGTCACTTTTATATTTTTAGAAATTACATTTTAGGTTAAAATAATTTTACAAATTTTTCCAGATTTTTATTTTGCCACTTAGTGGTATTTCTAATTAATTTTAGTTTAATTTAGTTTTAATTAATATTAATCAATTAAATAGCATAATTAGTTTTTATATAGTATAACCTAGTTTTTATATTTTTTCTAGCTTTTATTTTAGTTAAAACATTTTTATAAATTTTTCTAGAATTTTTACTGTTCATTTAATAGTTTTCATAATTTAAATAGTTTAATTAGATATTAATTAATAAATAGAATAATAATTAGTTAACTAGTTTAAAAATTCATAAAATTAACTTTTTATAATTTTTTAGGATTCCTGTAATGGTTAATTAGGTTTATAAAAATTTTCTTAATTTTCTAAGTCTTTTTAGTATTTTTAATAATTCTAATTAGTTTAATTAGTATTAAATAGATAATTAGTAATTAATTAATAATAAATAATTAAATAGTGTAAAAATAATTTTTATTTTTCTTAAAATTTTCTTTAATCATTAGGATTGTAAAAATATAAATTTTACACTTTTAACCCTTCCCGTCCTTCAGTTGTACTTTTTTGTTTTGTGCGTCTGTGTACGTTTTTAATTAAAACGTACGTTTTTAGTTTTTAGCTCAAATCTCCGTAATCTAAATTCCCGTAATCAATCACGTAGCTTTCCTAAGCTATATTTGTTAATAAATTCCAAATAAATCTGATCATAACCCTTTTCTGTGAATAATCACCCGATCACGAATACGCTAAAGTTACATTTCACACCTCAACGGGATTTAACGACCCGGTGATACCTTATATTACCCGGAGCATTGACCTAGGCTATTTGACTGTGTTGACCATTCTTTGGTTAATATAAGTTAGGTGGTTCGGGATCAATCAATTTATGGCGCCGCTGCCGGGGAAGTGTGCGCGTTTGTGTAGCGTCTTTCGAGATTAGTGTTATCTCACCTCACTCATTGTACAAATACCATCACTTGTGAATATTTTCAAAATCAAAACACATAAAAAAGTCATTGACACTTTTCCTAAAGTGTTAAAACACCAAAAAAAGTAAAAAACAACAAAACCATATCGTAACGTTTTCTGATTCGGTTTTCTTTTAAGGTGATTCTTAAAGAGAAACGATTCTGGATTACGGGACGATAACAAAAATATTGTCCAAAAAGTTTTTATCCCTAGTGCATGCGAACTCGTTCTTCAAGGTCCACTAGCCCATTACGTGAGCTTGTCCCGAGACCTCGAAGACCTCGTAGACGTTCTGCACCAACAGTCGAATCTGAGATCCGAGCTGTTCCACCTCCAGCTGTCATCATGGCAGCTGAACCCACTATGAACGAGCTTCTCCAAGCACCCGTCAAGGGTTACGGAGATGCTATCGTTGTTCCGGCAATCATGGCCGACAATTTTGAGCTTAAAACAGGGTTGATAAACCTAGCCACATCACGTCAATTCTACGGTTATGAGAGGGACGATCCTCAAGATCACATTCGATGGTTCAATAAAATAACATACACCATCAAATGCAAAGATGTCCCCTGTGAAGCAATCAAACTTCTTCTCTTCCCATTCTCCCTGGAGGGACAAGCCCGGATTTGGCTTGAAAAACAACCTCTACGATCTATTGAGACTTGGGAAGATCTTGTGAAAAAGTTCGTGAATTCTTTCCTCCTTCCAAAACCACGAGTCTCAAGAATGAGATCATGAAATTCACTCAGAAATTTGATGAATCCTTTAGTGAGGCATGGGATCGATACAAGGAATTGCTCCGAAAATGTCCTCACCACGGTTTCTCCGATCTCATGACACTTGATACTTTCTACAATGGTGTAAGCCAATCCGATCAAGACTCTCTAAATGCCTCCGCTGGAGGTAACTTCTTGAATCGCACCACAAAGGATGCTTTAGCGATTATTGAGAATAAATCTAAGGTCCGCATTCCCCGAAGCAAATCGGTTGTTTTCCAAAGGGATGTTGGTCCTTCTTCCTCATCGCCCGTGGCTCAGTCTAGCACCGATGCTAGACTTGACAAACTCACGGAAGCCGTCCATGCATTGGTTCTCGCCCAAGGCAAGAAAGATTCTTCTCCTTCCCCACAAGCTGAAATCAAAAAGATAGAAGTTTGTGTCACTTGTGGTGGTCCACATTCATATTATAATTGCCCTGCCACCGAAGGCAATCCCTTCGAAGTAAATGCAATAGCCGGCAATTCCAACCAAGGAGGTAGCCAATACCGTCCTCAAATGGAACCAAATTACCGGGCTAGCAATCAGGGTGGACCACCCGGTTTTCCTCAAAATCCAAATAGGTTTAATCCTAATCCACCAAGGGGGCCTAATTTGCAAAATCAAAATCCTGCCCCCGCCAATCAGTACCCACCCCAAAGGGGTAATCAAGGGTATTCAGCTCCAAATTATCAAGATCCCCTCCCAAACGAGCTCAATAACTACATCAAAGTTAATGAGACCAAAATGAGGGCAATGCAAAATCAAATCTCAAATTTGAAGAATGATTTCCAATCATCAATAGCCAAACAGGGTCAAGAGCTGAAGAGTGAGTTGATGCAAACAAACAACAAAATTGATCAAAATCAAGGCAAGATTGAAAATATGCTTGCCAGTCTTATGAATCATCTCACTCCACCCTCTACATCTGGAGGTCTCCCGGCTAATACAGTTGTTAACCCCAAGGGTGAACTCAAAGCTATTACTACACGCAGTGGTAAAGCTTATGAAGAGCCGCCAGTTCCTCCTATTCCTCCTCCTCTTTATCCCGAGGAAGTTGAAATTGAGCCTGAGGCAACCACGGACAAGGTGCAATCTCCTAGCCCACGAAGTACCGCACATGTCCACCCTCAGGTTGTTCCAGAAATTGTACCAAAATCTGGACTTGTACCAAAACGAGGAGTTGTATTTGAACCATCAACAACTCCTGTTGAGAACCCTAAATCCAAACCTTCGCTACCATACCCGTCACGACTTAATGAGCAAAAGCTCCGCGAAAAGGCTAGTCACTAAATGGATAAGTTTTATCAAATCTTTCAAGATTTACACTTTGACGTTAGCCTTGCGGATGCTATCATCCTGATGCCCAAATTTGCATCGATGATCAAGAACTTGTTAAGCAACAAGGAAAAATTGTACGAAATGGCAAAGACTCCTTTGAACGAAAACTGCTCTGCGGTTATCTTAAAGAAGCTTCCTAAGAAGCTTGGAGACCCTGGGAGATTTCTCATTCCATGTGTTTTCCCTGGGATGGTTGAATGCTTCACCTTGGCCGATCTTGGCGCGAGTATCAACCTGATGCCTTACTCAGTGTGGGAGAAACTCTCTCTTCCTCAACTTACTCCTACGTGCATGACTCTCGAGCTTGCCGACCGTTTAATCTCTCGTCCTCTCGGCATTGCCGAAGATGTATTCGTGAAAGTAGGAAAGTTCCATTTCCCCGCTGACTTCGTTGTTGTTAAGTTCGATGCTGACCCACGAGTTCGTCTCATTCTTGGGAGAGGATTCTTAAGGACGGGTCGTGCGTTAATTGATGTGCACGAAGAGGAAATAACTCTTCGTGTTGGTAATGAAGCTGTAACCTTCAACCTCGATCAAACTTCGAGGTACTCCTCTAATTATGACGCCGAAACGGTTAACCGAATTGATGTCATTGATGTTGCGTCTGAGGAGTACGCTCAAGAGGTTCTAGGTTTTGTCGATGATTCTCCGAGTGAAAACCTCACTCCATCTTCTCACCCCATTGTTGCCAATTCTTTTCCTTCCCTCACTCCGTTTGAGGGAAGTGACTTCATCTTCTTAGAAGAAATTGAGGCCTTTCTCAAAAGTGATTCGATTCCCGATGGAATTGATAACCAAGAGATCGACCTCGAGAGGGATATTCACCTGCTTGAAAAATTGTTAAACGAAGATCCCTCTCATCTTCCTGTTCTACCACAAACACTTCATAAGGAGGAAGTCAAAAATGTTGAGAAAACTGATGACTTTCCCGCGGTTGAACTTAAGGACTTGCCGCCTCACCTTGAGTATGCATTTCTGGAGGGTGATGATAAATTGCCCGTCATAATTGCTAAAAATTGAAGTGTCGAGGAAAAGGCTGCTCTTATACAGGTTTTGAAGTCTCATAAACGAGCAATTGCTTGGCGTCTCTCCGATATCAAGGGCATCGACCCTGAGTTCTGTACTCACAAGATATTAATAGAGGATGACTTCAAACCTGCGGTCCAACATCAAAGAAGGGTGAATCCAAAAATTCACGAGGTTATCAAACAAGAGGTTTTAAATCTTCTTGATGCCGGATTGATTTACCCTATCTCGGACAGTCCTTGGGTCAGCCCAGTTCACTGTGTTCCAAAAAAGGGTGGCATTACTGTTGTCACAAACGAGGAAAATGAGTTGATTCCAACTCGTTTGGTTACGGGTTGGCGCGTCTGCATTGACTATCGTAAGTTAAATGACGCCACCCGTAAGGTTCATTTTCCTCTGCCCTTTATGGATCAGATGCTCGAGAGATTAGCGGGGAATGAGTACTATTGCTTCCTCGATGGTTTCTCGGGTTACTTTCAGATTCCCATTGACCCGCAAGACCAAGAAAAGACCACGTTCACGTGCCCCTATGGAACTTTCGCATATAAACGTATGCCATTTGGCTTATGTAATGCTCCGGGCACGTTTCAAAGATGTATGATGGCCATTTTTTCCGACATGATCGGAAAAACTATGGAGGTCTTTATGGACGATTTTTCGGTCATTGGGGATTCGTTCCAATCATGTCTCTCCCATTTAGACAGCATGCTAAAACGTTGTGAAGACACAAAGTTATGTCTAAATTGGGAGAAGAGTCACTTTATGGTCAAAGAGGGCATTGTCCTCGGCCATAAAATTTCAAAAAACGGGATTGAGGTTGACCGTGCCAAAGTGGACGTCATTGCAAAATTGCCTCATCCCACGACTGTGAAAGGTGTTAGGAGCTTTTTGGGTCACGCCAGTTTTTACCGTAGGTTTATTCAAGATTTTTCTAAAATCGCCTGGCCTATGACCCATCTCCTCGAGAAGGATGCTCCTTTTATCTTCTCCCCTGAGTGCATCGAAGCCTTTGAAACATTAAAGAAAAGGCTTACTGAGGCACCGATTCTTGTTGCCCCCGATTGGGACTTGCCCTTTGAGCTCATGTGTGATGCTAGTGATTATGCTATTGGGGCAGTCTTGGGGCAACGCAAAACAAAACATTTTCAGCCTATACACTATGCCAGCAAGACTATGACCGAGGCACAAAGTCATTACACCACCACTGAAAAAGAATTATTAGCTGTGGTGTATGCTTTTGAAAAATTCCAGCCATACTTGATTCTGACTAAAAGCATAGTGTATACGGATCATTCGGCTTTGAAGTACCTTTTTGCAAAACAAGATGCAAAGCCGAGACTTCTTCGTTGGGTTCTCCTCCTTCAGGAATTTGATATCATAATTCGTGATAAAAAAGGAGCTGAGAACCTAGCTGCTGATCATCTCTCCCGTCTTGAAAACCCTCACCAAAATGCTTTCGAGAAAAAGGAAATAAATGAAACATTTCCTCTCGAAACCCTCAATGTGGTTTCATTTCGTGGAGACTCGATTACCCCATGGTTTGCCGACTTTGCAAACTATCTTGCGGGTAACTTCATTGTGAAAGGGATGTCGTCCCAACAAAAAAATAAATTTTTCAAAGATGTCAAACATTACTTTTGGGACGACCCCTACTTGTTCAAGATATGCGCGGATCAAGTCATCCGGCGGTGTGTGTATGGTCAGGAAGCCACTGAAATCTTAAAGGCTTGCCATGCTGGTCCCACGGGGGGCCACCACAATCCAAATTACACCGCCAAAAAGGTGTTTGACTCCGGTTTCTTTTGGCCCACAATCTACAAGGATGCCCATGAATTGGTCAAATCCTGTGACGCTTGTCAACGTCACGGGAATATTTCACAAAAGAATGAAATGCCACAAAATGCAATTCAAGTTTGTGAAATATTTGACGTTTGGGGCATTGACTTTATGGGGCCATTCCCGTCATCTCATGGAAACAAGTATATACTCGTGGCAGCTGACTATTTGTCAAAATGGGTCGAAGCAAAAGCTTTACCCACAAATGATGCCCGAGTAGTTGTGAAGTTTTTGAAAGCTCTCTTTGCTCGATTTGGAACTCCACGTGCTATAATTAGTGATCGTGGTACGCATTTTTGTAATGACAAATTTGACAAAGTCATGCAAAAATATGGTGTAACTCACCGTCTTTCTACTGCGTACCACCCTCAAACAAGTGGACAAGTAGAAGTTTCCCATCGAGGCATAAAGAGAATATTGGAAAGAACCATTGGGGAAAATCGTGCATCTTGGTCGGATAAATTAGATGATGCACTTTAGGCTTTCCGTACGGCGTATAAAACACCCATTGGGTGTACGCCTTATAAACTTGTGTACGGGAAAGCGTGCCATCTTCCGATCGAGCTTGAGCATAAAGCCTATTGGGCTCTCAAGCATGCAAATTTTGACCTCAAAACTGCGGGTGATCATAGGAAAGTTCAACTCAATGAATTAAATGAACTTCGTGATCAAGCTTACGAGAACTCTTTGATCTATAAACAAAAGATAAAGAAGATCCATGACTCAAAAATCAAAAACCGCGTTTTTAACGTTGGTGATCGAGTCCTTCTTTTCAACTCTAGACTCAAGATCTTCTCGGGAAAGCTCAAAACCCGATGGACTGGTCCATTCACTATCACAAAAGTTTATCCTTATGGTACCGTCGAATTATCTCAAAATGACGGTCCTAACTTCAAAGTGAATGGACATCGGTTAAAGCACTACTTTGGAGAGGACGTACCATCCATGGTCGTCCCGGATCTCCAAACTTTCCCCAAGGACAATTGAATTCGGGGATAGAGTCAAGCTAGCGACTCAATGACCAAAAACTAGCAACAATACGGGTTTTCACCCGTATTTCTGACTTCTTTCTACTTTCTACCACCCTAGTGTGGGGGAATGGCCAACCCCCCCGCTATTTGAAAAATGTATATATGTATATAAGTTCAAAAAAAAAAAAAAAAAAAAAAAAAAATGTGTGATTGTATGTACAGATAAGTAAAGTGAAAAATACAAAACAAATTTCCACAGTTAGCTTCGAATATTATCTTTTTACGTTCTTAGATTCGGCATAATAGCCGGGACTTTGAATATTGAGGACAATATTCATTTCTAAGTGTGGGGGGGAAATTCTAGCGAATTTTATCGCAAAATACTTTCAAGTACCCCCATTTTGGCCAAATTTTTCAAAATTTTTTTCACTTTATTTCAAAATTTTTGTGGTAATCAGTCCGCCTTGTCTGAGTGACACAAGGGATTGGCTAGTCCAGGAGCAAACGGCTCTTGGTAAAGACAACTCAAATCCGTTTACGGCTGGCAATTTGCCCAAAATTGTATGGTTCATCAACTCCCCGAAAACAAATGAGTTGGCTAGCCCGCAAGATTATGGCTTGTGGTAAAGGCCGTGGAAAATCCATAATTGGTAATCAGCTCACCAAGATGTTGACTATTCCATCAAGAGCTGGCTAGTCCAGAAGCAAACGGCTTTTGGTAAAGACTAATCAAATCCGTTGACAGCTGGTGGTTTGCTCAAAATCACACGGTTATCAGGTGTGCCACAGTTCTTACACCTGGCTACTCCAGAAGTGATGGCTTTTGGTAAAGAGTTTAAAATCCATCAAGTTTTTCTCAAAAGATTGCTAGGGACTAGCAATAGCTTAGTGTGGGGGATTGATGAGTGCTTAAACACTCATCATTTTTATCGTATCTGGACTGCCAAAATATCCAAAAACACCCAAAAACGCATCAAAATACACAATTTATTCCAAAAGTGTGTTTTATATGTTTTAGATGCAAAATGT
Organism: Artemisia argyi; assembly: GCA_030686995.1. Taxonomy (NCBI): domain Eukaryota; kingdom Viridiplantae; phylum Streptophyta; class Magnoliopsida; order Asterales; family Asteraceae; genus Artemisia; species Artemisia argyi. The sequence continues at coordinate 167,588,461 of CM060701.1, read as the reverse complement.
TTGAAAACAAATGAAAAACGAACAAAGTTTGCACAATTGGCAGTTTCAGTCCCTCAAGTTTCAAAATTTGGCAAAACTAGTCCCTGGAAGTTTAAAATGAAAGAAAAGTCAACCCAAGGCAAAGAAAAGTCAAAATTTATCAAAATAAGTCCTTGGGTGATAAAGATTGAGAAAATTACACTTTTACCCCTTAAAATCCAAAATTGACAAAAAAGGTCCTTGGAGTTTCAATAAATGGCAGATTCAGTCCCTGGTGGGATAATTTTGAAAGAAAATCATTTTTGGTCCTTGGGAAATTCACAAAAGCCAATTTTAGTCCTTGGGTAAAATGATTGGAGAAATTACATGTTTGGTCCCTAGGTTTTGAAAGTTGACAGAAAAGGTCCTCGGATATCAAATTTTGGAAAATTAAATTCTATGATCCTTTGGTTATTGATATGTGGCAATTTTTACCCTTGTGACTATTGTGGAACAGTTACAATTCCAGTCCACCATTTTCAGTTAATTACAAATTAGGTCCTTGTGGTTTTTGCTAAATTAAACAAACAAACCCAATACAAACCAAACAACCACAAGCCTGATCCACCTTATAACCCCTAGCCTGCTCCAGGCCCATTCCCATTTTTAGCCCACCACAAAAAGATAACTCACCCCGTCCAAAACTAACACCCCAGCTTTTTGACCCGCGTTGACCAAGCAAACACCCATTCCCTCCACCTCACCTCAGCCTGCTACACTCCAAGGCTAACAACATCATCACCCCTACACTTTCTCCTCTGTCACACTCCTTCCCTCCCCCTTGTGCTCCAAAACAAACACTAGCTTCCAAAGATTACATCTCTGGAATCACCAACTTAAAGAAACATACAAGAAAAATTGGGCGCCAAGAATTTTAAAGGGTCAAGATTGAAGCAAATGATCCAAGGGTGTGTATTGAGTGCTAGGAAAGGTCCAAAGAAGCTAAAAACCCTAATTGGGTGTATAAAAGAGAGAAGTGGTGCAGTGAAGGAGCTGGTTCATTTTTATTGTAATTTTTATCTTTTTATTTATGTTTAATTACCTTTCAGTTAAGCTTAGTTAAGCTTATTGTAATCTCAGTGTACAATTGAAATTTCAAAGTAATGAAATTCAAGTTTTAGAAAAAAAAGTTCTCAGCTTATGAAATTCATGTTAGTCTAAATTTTCTCAAATGATCGTTGTTACTAGTTGTTGATTTGGATATAAATACCAACTCAGGTTCCCACTGAAGCTTATCTAAGCTTTTAGAAACTTTAAACTCAGTTTAGAAGTGGAAAATTCAAAAATACAAAAAAAAAATACCCAGAAAAGAAAAAAAAATATATATATATAAAAGAAGAAGAAGATGAGAAGCAAGGTTGATTCTGGATTTTCATGTGTTTAGAACTCTATGGGGAGTAATAGGGTTGTGAATTGATACCCTGATACCTTGTTCTGTGCTTTTACCCTTGTAAGTCCATTTTACTTTTTAGCATATTTTCCATTATTTTCTTTTTAGTTCATTACTTCTTATTATTTATGCTTATCTGTGATTTTGTGTTTATTAAGTTTATTTGAGTGGTTTTGTCACTCATTTATGGTATTTCATTTGCTAATTTGCATATTTGATCATGTTCTCAATTTATAGCTTAAGATAGGTTAGTTGGTTATAGCTTGGTTAATTGTTTTTATTGTGCTCAGCTTAGCTTCTAGTTAGTTTATATTAATCTAGTGATCAGTTGTGATAAGTAGTATAGCTTAATCATGTGTTAATCAGTTAAAAACCAAAACAGTTAGCAAGATTAGGAGTGTTTGGATCAAGGCTTTAATCTGTCTTTAAAATGTTTCTAGGAACTTGCATCTGTCTACTTAGCTTACATTAGATGTATATAGGTCAGGAATGTCATAATATTAAAAGGTCTTTCAGTAAAAAGTCAAAATAAGCTTCTAATCCTTCTTGTTGAACCACTGTTAGGAAATGTAATGGTTAATCCATTACAGCAGGTCCCAATCTTGTTAAGTTTGCTCAATTTAGCATCATTACAGCTTATAATAACAATTTAGATCAGCTAGGGTCTGTGAGATTTCATAAAAGTCAATAGTTCAAGTCTTTTACAAAAGTTAAAAGTCATTTTCTCAGATTTTTCCAAATATGGTGGTAATTGTTGTGAATTATGTGAGTTGATTTAGAGGTTAAATCTTGCTTGTATTTGTTCTCTACCAGCTCTACTTTGAGTTTCCATAGCCATTTGATTTTTACTAATTTTTCTGTGGCCCCCACCAAGCCTCAAAGAGACTTGCAGGGCAAAGACCCTCCCCTGCACTCAGCAGCCTCAGCTCACCACCACACTTTGGTGGTCTATTGTGATTGACCCAGTGGGTCCCACACAGCATAAGTTGGTTCTCCCAACCCCCCTCCTACCAGGGAGTGTGTTTGAACCTTTTGTTTGACCCCTAAACTTTTGGGCCCCACCTAACTTGGTTCCTCATCTCTGTCCCATAACTGCCTCAGAAATCAAATAGATTGTGCTTATTTCTGTGCTTTTTGGCTTATTAAGGCCATCCACATGATTGAAAGTTGCTTATTATTGATTGTTAAACTCAGAGAAACCATAATCAACCATTGTGGACCCCACATTCTCCCATTTGAGCTTAAAATACTCCACAGTCAACAAAAGTCAACTGTGGGTATAATAAGCACTTCAAGTGCTTATTCTTTGGGTTAATTCAAAAGTTTTTTTGTTAAAATTAGTTGTTTTTAGTTTATTATCAGTTTAGAAAAAGAAAAAATCCAAAAAACCAATTTTAAAAATAGTGATAGCTTCTATTTAATAGGATTTATCAATTTAATTTTCTTTTTAATTAATTTCTAAGTAATATGTCACTTTTATATTTTTAGAAATTACATTTTAGGTTAAAATAATTTTACAAATTTTTCCAGATTTTTATTTTGCCACTTAGTGGTATTTCTAATTAATTTTAGTTTAATTTAGTTTTAATTAATATTAATCAATTAAATAGCATAATTAGTTTTTATATAGTATAACCTAGTTTTTATATTTTTTCTAGCTTTTATTTTAGTTAAAACATTTTTATAAATTTTTCTAGAATTTTTACTGTTCATTTAATAGTTTTCATAATTTAAATAGTTTAATTAGATATTAATTAATAAATAGAATAATAATTAGTTAACTAGTTTAAAAATTCATAAAATTAACTTTTTATAATTTTTTAGGATTCCTGTAATGGTTAATTAGGTTTATAAAAATTTTCTTAATTTTCTAAGTCTTTTTAGTATTTTTAATAATTCTAATTAGTTTAATTAGTATTAAATAGATAATTAGTAATTAATTAATAATAAATAATTAAATAGTGTAAAAATAATTTTTATTTTTCTTAAAATTTTCTTTAATCATTAGGATTTTAAAAATATAAATTTTACACTTTTAACCCTTCCCGTCCTTCAGTTGTACTTTTTTGTTTTGTGCGTCTGTGTACGTTTTTAATTAAAACGTACGTTTTTAGTTTTTAGCTCAAATCTCCGTAATCTAAATTCCCGTAATCAATCACGTAGCTTTCCTAAGCTATATTTGTTAATAAATTCCAAATAAATCTGATCATAACCCTTTTCTGTGAATAATCACCCGATCACGAATACGCTAAAGTTACATTTCACACCTCAACGGGATTTAACGACCCGGTGATACCTTATATTACCCGGAGCATTGTCCTAGGCTATTTGACTTTGTTGACCATTCTTTGGTTAATATAAGTTAGGTGGTTCGGGATCAATCACCCCGAAACAAGGTTAATGGTGAATAAACCATATTCGGACTTGGATGATAAAGAGAAGAAGATGGCCGACAAGAATGATAGAGCCAAAATGATGATCTATGATTCCCTACCTCAAAAAGAGCTTGAGAGGGTGTGCATGTGCAAGACCACAAAGGAGATTTGGGACTTACTTCTTTTTGTTCATCATGATACCACACAAGTCAAGAATTGGCAAGTTGAAGATACAGAGGTGGAAGAAACAAGAAGTTTGAGACAATTATCTTTTGAGAAGATAATTGATGATCTTCATACATATGAAGAGTTTCTAGATAATATTAGAGTCATCGCCAATGAAGAGGCCGATTCACTAGATCTTGAAGATGAAGTCACTACAAGCCAAACTAGTGATTAAGAAGTTATTCTTAATAAAGATGAAAAAGTAGAAGAAGAATTCATTGTGTCAACAAGGCAACTTAGAAAATACAATGAACAAGGAAGTTGCAATGATCAAGAGATAGCATTCGTCGGAGTGGTTTGGAGCAATAGTGAAGATGGGAATCACTCACATGGAGAACCCACTTGCCTCACTACATTTGAAGCTCTTGAAGTATCATCTAATCCTTCCTCATCCCATCATAATCTAGATATTCATAAATTACATAAAGAAAATGAGGAATTAATTAAACTTAATGAACATATCTTGAGAAATATTGAAATAAATGCAATGGATAAATATAAACTCAAGAATGAGATTAGTGAACTTGAAAATAAATTGATACTACTTAAATTTGAGAAAAGTAGTATTGACTTAAACAAAATGTTGAGTGAACAAAAACCCTTTCATGACAAGGGAGGTCTTGTTTTTTCTGAAAATGATAAAAGTATATTTACAAGTCAAAACAAATCCATTGTGTTTATAAAAGAAGGTCATAAATAAAAAATTACCGACTCTGACGCGCTATCTGACGCGTCAACGCATGATCAACGCGCCAGAATTCTGAGTAAAAATGGATCATCACTAAATGCTTTTGCTAAACCTTTCTTTCCTCAAACTCCTTGTGCAAACACCCATAACAATACTCTTCATGACTTTATAGAATTTACCAATGATGAGCATGGTAGTAATCTAGACTCTAAGTCTTGTAGTACAAGTAATCTAAATGATGATGATTGTAGTATTATGTTTACCAATGTAGATTGCACTATTAGTAAGAACGGTAACATTTCTAGCTAAAGGTCATAGGCGAAACAACTTGTATACTCGTTAATCAGAGATTATTTTTAACAATATATGCATTTCAAACATGGTAAATAACCCAACGCTTCGGCTTAGGAGGTTAGGTCTCGCCGACAAGCTAGTAAGCAATTTACCATTGTTGAGTTTTGAAAGGCATTATTGTGATACATGTCTAGGGAGTCAAGGACAAGCGAGCAATAGAATAGGAATGAAATGTCAACAAATAAGGTTTTAGAGTTATTGCACTTGGATTTGTATGATCCATCTCCAATCCAAAGCTATGGAGGAAACTTCTACACTTTGATGATTGTCGTTGATTGTTCAAATTATACACGAGTACTGTTTTTAGGATCTAAGGATGAAGTCTTAAATAAATTTTATATTTTGAAAAAAAAAACTTGAAAACCTACTTGATTGTTCTATTGTTTCAATGAAAACAAATCATAGTAGTGATTTTAATAAAATGTAATTTAGAACCTTTTACGAACAACATGGAATATCTTATAACTTATCGGGCCCGTTCACTTCTCAATCGCTTGAGATTGTTGAAAGAACATATCGTTAGTTACGAAAGATGAGTCGTGCAATGCTTGACGAGCAATCCATCCCACAAAAGTTTTGGTGTCATGCCTTAGATACCGCATGCTATATCCTTAATAGAGTCCACATTAGAAAAGTCATAAATAAAACACCATATGAGATATTTAGAAATAGGAAGCCTTCCCTAGAGTACTTTAGAGTGTTTGGTTGTAAAGTATTCATACTTAACACCAAAGAATATCTCACCAAATTCGACCCAAAGTCGTATGAAGGTGTGTTCCAAAGTTTTATCTAAGGAATTGAGAGAAGCAAGGGGTCATCCTATAGAACAAGTCATTGGTGACATGAATAAAAGGACTCTTAGGTCACAAAATAAACAAGTTTAAGTTTTGGCATGACATTTTCAAAAGTCCAAATTATTTTGGGATAGGTCTAGATGATCATGGTTGACATGCATCATAGGAGAATAATCTTTTAAGATAAAGTCTAGATGTCTAGGAGATGTTTGCTTTGTCCTACTTAAGTGCTCTCAGAGATTATGCGTTTATCTATCTAGGACTTATGTGGAGGCATGGAAGGAAATACAATTAAATATTTTCCAAGAGGAAAGATATATATATATATATATATATATATATATATATATATATATATATATATATATATATATATATATATATATATATATATATATATATATATATATATCAATTCATTATTCAAACGATGATTGATAATATTCAAGAATCTACATGTCTATATTATGTGCAATGAACAAGAAAATTTTTGTAAACTCCCGTAAATTTCCCTATAAATAATAAAAGTAAATCAAAGACTAATATATCATTACGTAAATTATTAACGTTTTTACCAATAACAAATTTTTTTTTTCTATATATATTTTTATATGCTATGTTACTTAAAAATCACTACGATAATCCTGATCCCTGTTTGCTTGGAACGATGCTCACACATGTACCACTATAGTCTAAAATCGCGAGAATATTAAAAATTTTCTTTTATTCATTACGAACCTGCATTTTCGAGACATTTTTCAAATTTACTATTCATCGGTTACTATTCACAAAACACTGTTTATCATTTCACTATTCATCATTTTTGAAGTCGGTTAGTGATATTGAGATGTTTTTCAAAAGTTTTACTATTCACAAAACACTATTCACAAACACTATTCACACTCGGACGCACGTAAACATTTCACTAAATATTTACTAAACTTATCACTAATCACAATTAATATTTTACTAATCTTAAAATACACCAAACCGGACCCTAATTACCCCCCAAGCCCAACATAAAATTTTGGCCTGTTACTATTCACGGCCCAATCCAAATTTAGCCCATTTACCTTTATTTTATTTTCAAAACATTCGACTAGGACAAGTAAGAAACGAGCCTCGTACGTTCAAATCCTACACACGACACCCCTATATTTTACACATACTCGTTCCTCCCCTGGCCAACACTTAGAGTGTCGATTTTTAGTTTCTCACATCGAGTCTAGATACGTTTTTACTAGGCAAAGCATTTGTCCCAAAAACGATTTCATAAAATTGCAACTAATCCAAAACTCAACCATTTTAACCCACGTTTGTTTTTATAACACCCTAAACTCATTCTAAACACAACCTAATGTCTAAATGTTGCAAAGTTATCAAATCTCACAAGCTATGCACGAAATACCAATCGGTTGACAAATGAAATAGGTAGTCGACATGCATCTTCAAGACAAACTAGTACTTCCTTGATTCAAGCACACTCAAGTTCATATTTTATTCACATAGGTCAAGTACCATGACATTTTAAAAGCAAAATTCACAAGTACCATTTCATTTTAAATTGTCAATTCTCACGTTTTCTTTGAAAGTAAACATGTCGACACATAAGAAACCAAAAACATTGAGTAACTCTTACACCTTAGGACTTTTGGATACAAGCAACAATCATATCACATTAAAACTTAGACACTAGAATACACTAGGGACCATATATAAATCCCATGCATGCATGCTTTCGTTTCATTTCCATGCAAAACCAAAAACTCACCAAAACCCTTTAAGTTTTTAGTCTAGCCTTAGGTCGAAGCATTTGGGTAGGAATTCAAAGGATTCGGGTGGTGTTTATAAGGAACAAGTCGTTGTTTGTGAACCTTGGTTGAGTCGAGACACACACTACACTCTCGTACTCTTTTTTTCTCGACTCTACAAAACGTTTTACCCCACCATTTTGGTGTAGTAAGTCTCACACAAACTTTTTCCATTTTTATTTAAAACGTACCTTTGATTTTTTTCGTATAAATCACAAACAAATGCACCTTATTACTCGTAAAATTAAATAAACGACATATATATATTTTACGTTCGTCTATATATTTTACACCTTAACAATCAAGTTACATAAAATTTTGAAACTAAAACGCTACGTACAAACTATTTTAGAATACGTTTCTAACATACCACAACAAGTATGAAAAACTCTAAAATTTTTCTAAGTCTTTTGTTTTATAAAAACTCGTCCCATGCTAGCCCAAAACGCACGTATATCTTTAAAATTTACTTAATGAGCATACCCTTTTATTTTACAAACCAATAGACCCCCTAACAAACAATCATTTTCGTATAAAAACTTGGTAATAAAAATCACGTTTTGAACCTATAAAAGTCACAAAGCAAATCGACATAGGAGCTAGCTTTGAAATTTTATAATTATCGACTGGGCCTTAAGGCCCAATCATTTCAAAATAAGCCAATCAAATAAGCAAAGGCAATAAGCAGTTTGGTAACTTTTTCATAGTCCTAACCTTAGCCCAAAACAAAGCCCAAAACCCTCGTAGGCCCATTGGATTTAAAAACACTAACGGGCCTTAGTTTTTCGTTAAAAAGCCCATAAGCTATAAAATAAGATTTTCGACTAATAAGCTGCTAGGAAAAGTTAAATAAGCTATTTTGAAACTAGTTAAGAAATAAAAACACTAAGTTTTGAAATTAGTGAAGTTTGGACTAGATTTGCAAATTTTAAAAAATTCGGGTTAAAAGTGTCAATTTTTCAAAGTTGTGGTATAAACTGTCATTTCGTAAACTTAAGGATGAAAACTGATTTTTATAAACTTTTGGGTGAAAAGTGTAAGAAATATAAAGTTTTGGACGTAAAATGTAAATATATTTTATTTTGGACTAACGGTGTAACGCTAACGCCGTTTGGGTAAAAAGTGTAAATTTTTAGAAAAGACAAGGGACGTATATAAAAATTAACATTTTATTTTTATTTTTCATTTTTACGATTTCACGTCACGACGTTACGTTTTATTCAAACTATTATTACTATTATTAAACGTTACGTTATATTTCAAACTAATATTACTATTATTATTATTATTATTAAAGGTTACGTTATATTTCAAACTAATATTACTATTATTATTATTAAACGTTACGTTTTATTTCAAACTATTATTACTATTATTATATTTAAACGTTACGTTATATTTATAAATATATAACTAAACTAAACGTACGATATATTATAAAACCAAAAGTTTTGCTAACGTTAAATTAACAAATCACGTATTCAAAAACTACTCGCGATTAAAACATTAAGATTATCAAACACTAAAACTTGCCGAATATTATCTAGGTCGTGTGTGGAGCCGTTCCCATTTTGCAAACTGAGTATCAATATTTTTATTCACTAAACCACTAAGGTGAGTTCATAGCCTCGCCTTTACTTACTTAAATGTTTTATAAACCCTGCGAGGGGGATACATGCTAGTTTTTACAAACTGAACACAAGTATTTTTCTTGGTATGCTTTACCTGATATCGTTATTACTTAAGTCCCTTATTGCCAAAAGCCCCTCATATCATGAGCCTTAGTCACCCAGAGAGGTGAACGTAAATAATTATGAATAGATCTATTAGGGATTGACAATCCCCGTTTTGGCGTTGAGAAAACAACCAAACGCACTTTATTTGAAATCTAATAGGTTACTGGCAAGAACCTATCCCGAGGGCCACTGTAACTATAATCCATCATTTATGATGAGATCTGTTAATCGGCTGAGTGTCATGAGCTTAATGCAATAACAACTGATTTTTAAATTGTAATTGTATACCGGTGCAATTATCACTTATAGCTTGTGTTCAACCATTAAACTTAAACCTATGAATATCACTCAGCTTTTGTTGATTTTTAGCATATTTATCTCAGGTCTATAACGAGCAAGGATGGGATGGAGGAGCACGAAATTCTTACAAAGGCTATAAAATTTTACTATCATTCGAAAACCTATTTAACAAATTTTGAAACCACTGGGACCTCATTTTTAAAACTCTGATATTTACAAAATTTTGAATGATAAATGTTTTAAAATGACTAAATTAAAAATCATTTTCTATTGAAAACTATGAGCTGTGAAGTAACACTCAATATTTATTCCGCTGCAAATATTTTAAAATTGGAGGTGTTACAGATTGGCATCAGAGCTTTAGTTATAGCGAAACGGGTCTAATACAGATCCGAACTATAACCGTTTTTACAAACCAAAACATTTTATAGCCTTACACTCTTCGTGCCTTCCGTGCCTACAGACTACCTTGCTCAGTACATTAACTGTTAAGATTATTCTGCATGTTTAGAAATTGCGCGTACCCAATTTTTATTTCATCCGTACTATTATATGTATAACATAAAAGTTACTTATAAAATACTCAGTTACTACAGTAACATGTCTCCAAAAATTTTCTTGAACGCCAAAACTACTCTCCGTAATACTAATACATCCCCCGTCAATCAAAATTCTCCGAATACTGAAGATCCCTACGTACAAATATCACAGCCCCAACTTAATATAGGAATCACTCATAGATCACTTCCATCGTCACCTATCTGTTCACCCCTACGTCAAAAAAAAAAAAAAAAAAAAAAAAAAAAAAAAAAAAAAAAAAAAAAAAAAAACTTAGGAGAACTACTGAATCATATGAAGATGTGATTGGTGGTCAGGAAACATTCGAAGTTGGACAAAGTTCACGACAAGAGAGGCCGTGGAAGAATGTTGAGCCAAATTTTCCGTTACCCTACACTTTAGATTCCCCAATACCAGATATCCTAAGTAACTTATCCTCACCTAATTCCCCCAACTACAATATAAGCACACCTGATTCAATATGGACTCTTGTTTATCAACAAGCCAGCATATTAGAGGCTCACACTGAACATCTAAAAGGTTTACGACCAACAAAATTTGAATGGTACGACCGTAACCTTGACGCATTGTTCAAAAGAGCGGATGCTGAAAGACGAACAATATGTGAATTAGGAATAAAGATTAATGAGATAAAAGACAACACCAACCAGGAACTTGGAAGTTTGGATTCCAGGGTCCTGATGCGTGGGAATCGCAACAGGCTTTACCTCTCGAGGGATCTCGAGAAGCTTACAACCCCCACTAGGCAGTGTACCTGATCGTTGTAGTATAGTATAGTGACAAGTACCGGGGGATTGATCGTTCAGCTTAGGAATAGTGTCGCTAGGATTAGAAAGCCTAAATACTAGTTCTAAAGGTGAGGGATGATTATTTTTGTATTTTTATATTTTTATGAAAGCAATTAAAATCTCGGGGTTTAAAGGATTTGGGCGGAATTAGTTGCTAATCAACTATCCCAATACTAAGATGCAATCAAAATAAAATACTAAAAATGAAAATAAGCTAATTAAACTAAGGTTGTGAGCAGTAAATGGAGAAAATGTGTTTACTTAGATTTCACTACTCCCTAGACATCTTTTACACGTTAATTACTTGTTATAATTTCATGGATGACGGATCGTATTCCTTAATACCATTCATGGGGTGGCACACATAACTCCCCAATTCTATGAGCTCTTATCTCCTCCTACACCATGCCCAGCACAACTATAGGGATTGTAAACAGTGGCTCATGCATTAAATACAACCAATAAAGACCTAGTGCGCCTCGGTTCATGTTTCTTAAGACGTTCAAGCATGTTACCAAGTGGAGATCTGCCAGTTTTCTTAAGCCTAACATATAAATCATTCATCCAAGACAAGAATAAACAAGTAATCAACACATAATTAACATCTAGGTTTCATTAGATCTAAGCAAACACAAGATAGATCTAGCCTGGCATGATAGAATTAAGACAAGAACAAGATATAGACAACCAACACATAGACATATTGATTGAATTAAAGGAACACTTATCTTGATTAAACATGAAAGGTATCAAGGGTTTGGAACCCTTGAAAAACCTGTAAAGTTACACCAAAATCATACTTAGGGTTTCTCCCAAAACTTCCCTCTTTAATGTGTGAAAATTAGAAAACTATATATAGAAAAATAGGTCTGACGGCGTCAAGACAAAGCTTGTGACGCCGTCACCTCGCCGCCAAAACTCTTCTCGGACTGCCTTGATCTACATTTGACGCCGTCAAGACCAAATCATTTCCAGGCCGTCATGACTCTTTTACTCTTGACGCCCTTCCTTCGTGACGCCGTCAAATCTGTACTGGGTCGTCATGGACTTCTGCTCTTGACGCCGTCAAAGAATCGCTCTTGACGCCGTCACCTACTGTTCCCAGCATGGAAAATTAAGACTTTGGCGTTTTCTTCACTTTTATGCTCCAAAAACGTCCGAATTGCTTTCTTTTCCAGATTTCTCTCCCAAAGTACCTAAAATCACAAAAGGAACGATTTAGGGCAATATTTGATCAAATAAATTCGGATTCGGGCTTAAATGACCCCCTAAAAACGGATCATTTTTCGCCTCATCATATACCCTTACACTTGAGATTTGCTTGTCCTCAAGCAAATGCGCTTTTATTCTACTCAAAAGACAAGTTAGGGGTCATTTAACACTAATATAAAAGTAATTACAACAAATAATCGTTCCACTAAAGACCAATAGACAAGCACGGAGGTCATACACTAGCACCTCACAAATAGTGTTTAGATACTCACATCTCTCGGGTGTAATAAAGTGTAAATTACAATATGGAAACGGAAGATATCTCTCACTACCTGTCATAGCGAAACAGATTACCATAGGCTTGGGAAAGGATCAAACCTCCACCACATGGCGTAAGCACATAGGATAAACTATCAAAGAGGTCTTTTAAAGGGTTGTAACGTTAGGTATAGGGATATGAAATACACGGTTTTGTTGGATAAAGGAAGTTTTACTGGAGGCGAGTTAACAATCTTGGTTAAGCCAAGACTAGACTCGACTTAAGCTAATAAATGAAAAATAACAAAAACATAAAATGAACATAGAATAAAAGGGATGGTAGTCCGTATGCTTTTTTTTTTCTCTTTTCCTTTTTCTATTTTTTTTTCTTTTTCTTGATCTTTTTCGATTTTTTTTTTTTTTTTTTTTTTTTTTTTTTTTGCATACACTTTTACCCTACCATCCAAAATAATACATCATAGGGAATGAACATTTCCCTTACACTTGAATCTTTACATACTTTACATTAAACTAATCTAATGACTCGAATTAAGAAAATCAAAACACTTGGAGCACTTTTAAGATTAACGTACATATGGGGGTAATAAATGATGTTCTTCCCCATTACTCCATAAAATAAGTACTTACCCATGAGTCCCAATCGTCCCAAAACAATATGTACAAGGATATGACTCGACTTAACAACCATGTAATCAATTAGATAGTTAACTTAGGGTTTAAACATATAACAATAATGCACTAAAGATGAGTGCATACACGGAAGGCTAAGGCGATTTGGGTGTACATTTAAGTGGGGTGTAACAAATTCTTCCTTTAAGTAAGATGCTTAAAGTTAGAAACGAAAAGATAGGCTCGGAGAGGTGTACTAGGGGTTTCGTGTACTAAAAATGAGTACAACGCTAAGGGTGTGGGAAAAATTAGTTGACTTAACTAGCCAAATAATATGACTTAAATGGTCAAGTAATTATAATACGGGTTTAACACAAGGGTGATCCTAATGCCTCTTATCATGTAGTAAATCCTACCACACGAATGTAGTCTCACTAGCGGTCTCGGGATGCATCACTAACGCAAGTTCTAGAATCTAAATGCTACCGGTACATTCATAAGCACTAATAGTAAATGCTTTTTCTATCAAATCTAAAGGTGAACCTCACATATTTGGGTGGAAAATTTTTCTGAATATACGGTTATGTGCTAGTCATACAATCTCCTATCCATGAGACGCTTGCTATGGCTAAAGTTTCACTCCTAAATGTTGTAAAATTTTTTAAATTTGACGCTAAAATTGCACTAACAAGTATTTCTCATAGTTTTATTACACATCTACCATTAAACAAAACAAACTCAAGCGAAAGTGCATATGTAAGGTATCATCTTTTTACCCTCCCCTTACACTTAAGATGAACATTGTCCCCAATGTTCAAGTAAAGAATGTAAAAGTGAAAAATTAAAGAGAATGAAATCAAATACTCCCCTGATTCACTCGGTATGGATAATAGGGTGGCTAGGTTAAATCTTCCTCCAAGAAATTGAACAATCAAAGCTTCCCTTCCAGAATGTAAATCATCTTCTTGTCATACATAACCTGTAAAACCTGATAAAATAGACAAGACAACCTCGCGTAAAATCGGCGGCATTCTATATAAGTTACTAAATCCTAGAAAACAAGATAAGATATAATGCTTGTGGAATGAAGTTTGCAGACCTCCTGGAGATTATAAAACTTAATAATTCACAAAAACCATAAGACTCCGTTAGAAAAACAAAACCGGTAAGATTTCCAGATTTTAACTCCTGACGTCGTCAAGAGTAAACCCCTGACGCCGTCAGAATTGACCTGCAGAAATCCTTATGTTAAGTTTCCGGAAAATTTCTGGAAAAACTTGGTCCTACTTCCTGGAAAATCCTGCAAAACTTCATTATGACTCAATACAAGCATTTGACTCTAACAAATACGAATACACATGTTCATTTAATATTGTGGAGAATCATGATCGGTTTGTTTCTTAAAAACACATTTGGGGTTTCCCCTTAGACTTACCTTTTGCAAAAATACTTTTAGGTGGAGTTAAGACTAAGCCAAAACAACAAAGTAAAGTATTTCCACTATTTAGTTTAGAAACATGATCAACCAACAATAAAAATTAAGCATGCATACGGAAGCAAATAACAATCAAACAAATAAAATCACACAAAACATGGGTTGCCTCCCAAGAAGCGCTTTTCTTTATTTACGAGTCTTGTAGCTAGACTCAAGGTCATGGGTTACTACGTGATACGGGTGAGTTCCTCATTGAGGACATCTTTGGGATCAAACTTAGGTTTCAACTTCCTATCGGTTTCCTTAGTATGGTATGACCTTTCAAACTTTTCTCCATCCGGATCATACAAACTCATCCTCATATGCCATGTTCCATCACCTTCTTTAGGTGGCTTGTCCCACCTCCATTTACACTTGTCTCCCTCTCTTTTCCACTTATTCATCTCTATATTAATAGGCATTACGCTCAAGAACTCAATCATCTTCCTAAAGACTAAGGGGTCCTCAAAGGGTTCTAGCTCTTCATCTCTAGCTATGAGTTGTTCTACCGAATGTGTCTTTTCTACGAAATCTTTCTCTAGATAAAATGGGCATTGAGGTCCTATGAAGTTCCTTTCTATCCAAGGTCCATATCTAGATGGTCTCCTATTCATCTCTACCCAATGCGGTGTTGGTTCATCATCACAATCATAACTATGCTTCTTTACATCGTATACCGACCAAGTATCACCTTCACCTACCGCTATCTTAGACTCCTTACAATCTATCATGGCGCTAGCGGTTGCTAAAAATCCTCTTCCTACCAATAATGGGCATGTAGTGTCACTAACCATGTCTAGGACGTGAAAATCCGCTAGTATAGTTAACTTTCCTACGTGAACAACTACATCCTTAATCATTCCCACCGGGTGGGCAATACTCCCATCCGCTAGCCCTATCAATACCTCCGTTTCCTCTAACTTTCCTAGCTTAAGAGCGGTGAATAAGGATAAGGGAATCAAGTTGAGGCTTGACCCTAAATCGGCTAGTGTGTCGAAAGCTTCGGATCTTCCTATCTTACAAGGCAAAACAAATATACCCGGATCATCAAGCTTTTTAGGCAATTTGTTTTGAACGAAGGCGGTCCCATTTTTACCTAGTTTAAACTTCTCATATTTTTCTAGAAGGGCACTATAATAAGGAGCACGCGCTAAGACATCAATGACGGGGCGTTCAAGGTGAAGTTCCTTGAATTCATCGTCAAGGTCTTGCGTAGGAGGTGTTTCAACAATATTTTTGACTGACTCTATATCGGGTGTTTTATTTGATTGGTCCTTTTGAAGAATTTGGTTTTGTTTGAAACAGATGCTCGTTGATTTAACCGAGTAATATTGTGGACACGAAGTGGGTGACGAAACTGAAGATATGGAATTAACGTTTAGTTTCGGATTCTTGATTGTGTCGCTTGGGAGTGCTCCCATTTCTCGGTCATTGAGAACTTTCAACAATGCATCAATTCTAGTGGTCATCTCGCTTTGCTTTTGTTTGAAATCGGCTTCAAACTTAGATATGCGAGCTTCTTGAGATGCCATAAACTTTGACATCAATCCTTCAAGATTGTTGGTACTACCATAGTTGTTAGAAGGATTGTTGTTGAAAGTACGGTTGGATGGTGGACCGGTTGGTTGGTAACGGTTAGGCGGATTGGAAGAATTGGGTTGATTTTGTTTCCACCTAGGGTTTGGGTGATTTTTCCATAAGGGGTTGTATGAATCACCGTATGTGTTTGGCTCGGGCTTGAAAGTGTACCACTTATCTCCCGCTTCGTCAGTACGCGTGGATGCGTAGTCCGCAAAAGCTGTTCCGGGGAGTTCCACACAATCACGAGTGTCGTGGGGACCACTACATAATTCGCATGAAGAAGTGATTTTGTTCACTTGACTTGAAGGCTTAGGATCTTCGTAAGATTTCATGAGAAACTTGACTTGGTCCTCAAGTTCCATGATCCTACGGTCGGGAGTGCTAGAATTGTTTGAAGGCAAAGATATTGCCTTGACCGTTTTGTTCAAGTCACGGGGATCATTCCAACTTTCGTTGTCATAGAGAGCAAGATCTTCTATGAGTTCCCATGATTGTTCCGCACTTAGATCACGTAGCTTACCACCGGCCGATTGGTCAATGGCTCGCCTCGTGGAGATGTCGATATGGTCATAAAAAATTTGGACTTGGAGCCAAAGATCTATGCCATGATGAGGGACTTTTTGGAGTAAGTCCTTGAAACGAGTCCATGCTTCATAAAGAGATTCATTTTGACGTTGTTGGAACATCAAGATGTCATTTCTAAGCTTAGTAGTTCTCCCCGGTGGGAAAAATTGAGCAAGGAAACGAGTGGTGAGATCATCCCATGTGGTGATGGATCCCGCGGGTAAACGCTCAAGCCATTGACTAGCTTGATCCCGTAGAGAGAATTGGAATAGGCGTAAACGGGTAGTCTCTCTAGTTGCAACATCTAGGTCTATGGAATCTACGATTTAGAGGAAGTCCTTAAGATGTTGGTTTGGATCTTCGGAACGAAGTCCATGGAATGCACATCCGCTTTGCACCAACCGGATGGTGTCGGATCGCAAGGGGGTCACATTGGCTCCGGTGAGCTCAATGGTGTTTCGGTAGCCATGATGGCTAGGTCAGGAATACTCTCCTAAGGTTCGGGGCCTAAGGGGTTCTAATGGTGTGTTTTGTTGTGGTGGGATGACGGGTTCAAAGATGTTCCCGTTGTCCATGATGTCGGGTGGTTACGA
The DNA here is from genome assembly GCA_030686995.1 of Artemisia argyi. NCBI lineage: Eukaryota > Viridiplantae > Streptophyta > Magnoliopsida > Asterales > Asteraceae > Artemisia > Artemisia argyi. The sequence continues at coordinate 167,571,091 of CM060701.1, read as the reverse complement.
ACAAAGGCACAAAGAAATAAGATAGACTAAAGAAACCTAAAAATAAAAATAAAATCTTACTAGAAAGGAATCTAGCAAGTAGACCTAATAAAAAGAAATTCTAACCTAGACAATAACTATTTCCCGGCAGCGGCGCCAAAAACATGATGCGTGGGAATCGCAACAGGCTTTACCTCTCGAGAGATCTCGAGAAGCTTACAACCCCCACCAGGCAGTGTACCTGATCGTTGTAGTATAGTATAGTGACAAGTACCGGGGGATTGATCGTTCAGCTTAGGAATAGTGTCGCTAGGATTAGAAAGCCTAAATACTAGTTCTAAAGGTGAGGGATGATTATTTTTGTATTTTTATATTTTTATGAAAGCAATTAAAATCTCGGGGTTTGAAGGATTTGGGCGGAATTAGTTGCTAATCAACTAACCCAATACTAAGATGCAATCAAAATAAAATACTAAAAATGAAAATAAGCTAATTAAACTAAGGTTGTGAGCAGTAAATGGAGAAAATGTGTTTACTTAGATTTCACTACTCCCTAGACATCTTTTACACGTTAATTACTTGTTATAATTGCATGGATGACGGATCGTATTCCTTAATACCATTCATGGGGTGGCACACATAACTCCCCAATTCTATGAGCTCTTATCTCCTCCTACATCATGCCCAGCACAAGTATAGGGATTGTAAAAAGTGGATCATGCATTAAATACAACCAATAAAGACCTAGTGCGCCTCGGTTCATGTTTCTTAAGACGTTCAAGCATGTTACCAAGTGGAGATCTGTCAGTTTTCTTAAGCCTAACATATAAATCATTCATCCAAGACAAGAATAAACAAGTACTCAACACATAATTAACATCTAGGTTTCATTAGATCTAAGCAAACACAAGATAGATCTAGCCTAGCATGATAGAATTAAGACAAGAACAAGATATAGACAACCAACACATAAACATATTGATTGAATTAAAGGAACACGTATCTTGATTAAACATGCAAGGTATCAAGGGTTTGGAACCCTTGAAAAACCTGTAAAGTTACACCAAAATCGTACTTAGGGTTTCTCCCAAAACTTCCTCTTTAATGTGTAAAAATTAGAAAACTATATATAGAAAAATAGGTCTGACGGCGTCAAGACAAAGCTTGTGACGCTGTCACCTCGCCGCCAAAACTCTTTTCGGACTTCCTTGATCTACATTTGACGCCGTCAAGACCAAATCATTTCCAGGCCGTCATGACTCTTTTACTCTTGACGCCCTTCCTTCGTGACGCCGTCAAATCTGTTCTGGGTCGTCATGGACTTCTGCTCTTGACGCCGTCAAAGAATTGCTCTTGACGCCGTCACCTACTGTTCCCAGCATGGAAAATTAAGACTTTGGCGTTTTCTTCACTTTTATGCTCCAAAAACGTCCGAATTGCTTCCTTTTCCAGATTTCTCTCCCAAAGTACCTAAAATCACAAAAGGAACGATTTAGGGCAATATTTGATCAAATAAATTCGGATTCGGGCTTAAATGACCCCCTAAAAATGGATCATTTTTCGCCTCATCAGGTCCGTTCTGCAAGAAGAGAACACGGTCATACACATGGTAGAATTGAAGACATTGAAAGGACCCTATGGATGGCTAGAGAGACAGCCAGGAGCCAAGGTCAAAAGATTGCCGCATTAGAGAGTATGTTGGCAAATCAAATGAACATGTGTCAGGAACGTTTCCCAAACATGAAAGCAGCACAACTTGAACTTGAGAAAGAGATTAGATATTTACGTCAGAGGCGTAACTAATCTTAAGTTTACAAGTATCCCTCTTGCAACTACTAAACCAGACAGACTTGGTTAGTATTTCATGTAATGTTCAATAAATCTGAACCTTTCAAAATCTGTAATCGAATCATAATATATAATAACCTCCTCTTCCATTACATCTCTCTGCTATGAATCAATCGTTTCTTTCGTATCAAGCATGCATTCAATGAATCCTCATACATTCATGCAAAAATCTCATCATTTATTATCTCCCTAGATAAACAAATAACTCCGCGTAGATCCATGACATATTAATAAGAGACCTTGTACAAATCATTTTACAAAGACGATTAGTCAAGTTATTAATATTATGATGACTTCTACAATACTATTCAAATCTACCGTGAGATTTCTTAAAATTGTTAAGATTTCTTAAACATACTATAATTCACCAAAAACCAAAGGATTGTCTAAAAATAAATTTTCAAGAGAGAACTTGAAAAATGGAGAGAAAATTTATTTTTGTGGACGAATCGGTTTGTTCCTTAGTAATCCCATATCAAGAGTTGATTATCTATCTATGATACAACACAGACATATCTTGAAATTAGATTACAAAGATGGACAACGTAAACAATACATGTACTCCATCATCATCAAAAATCACCATGACTACTGAAGATGTCAGGGAGTTGATAAGTAACATCATGTCAGTAGTACTTAAAGGAGTCACCATAGTTTATCCAAGAGGAGAGTCGGATACGCCTGACAAGCAGGAAAACTACATGGAATATAGGCCAAACCACTTTAAAACGCCAGAAGGAATGGCTAACCCTACCATCACCCATAACCAAGGAATTAGGCAAGGAGTTATACCTAATGGAAATAAACAAAAGCGAAAACTCTTAGAAATGAGGAACCTTTAAAGACTTCGATAGTATCAAAGGAATGATGACAAGATTGAAACAGATGAATAAATTCCTGTTGTAAATAAATAAATCCTACTTCGACAATTTCCTGAGATTGTATCTCTTCCCCGTATTTTACTTTAAGTTACGATGGTTGTAACCTAAAGTATAACAACTATCCTTCTACCGTATCGAAAAATCTACCTTGTAATATTTCCAAAATAATTATAATCTACGTCAATTTCAATTCCTATCCCATTTACCAAATAACAACAAATTGTTATTTCCCTAGAAATTTCTGACTCATCATCAAAAATAAATAAATAAATAAATAAATAAATAAACAAAAAAATAATAATAAATATATATATATATATATATATATATATATATATATATATATATATATATATATATATATATACATAAAATAAATAAATAAATGAATAAAGTTCCTACTTTATTCTTAAAAGAAATTACGTATTATATTATAATAACAAAACGTTGAACACCATCTAAAACAACTTAAAGAAAAGCATAAATACCACTGTGACTGAGCCAAACATCACACCATTTAGTCCTCCATTAAACATAGCCTGGCCAACTATGTCTAATTTAAGAAGAATCATGTCATGATGGAACAATCATAAAGTAAAATTTTCTAAATAACAATTTTCATGTAAAAGCAACAAATATAGATAAATTGAACTATTCATAAATATTACAAACTACGATAAATACCTATCTTATTCCTTCGTCATTATGACGAGAAACCAACGAAAGTACAAATAAGAAAAACCCTAATAATTCGCAAGAACTAACAGAAAACTCCAATAACTAAGAATTTATCCGAATCCATGAAAATTAATAAATAAACAAATAATTAGCATCGGAAGTGCTAACGTCACAATAATTACAATATAAACCATAGAATCTTCAATAGGTTGATCCACTATGACAACAAAAACCCCCACCAACATAACCATAGCAAGACTAGTTTTTAAACATAAGGACAAATAAGTCTTATATCACATTTATTGAGGATTACATAGAAACATAACAAGGATACATTTTAAACAACCCTAGCTCAAGACTAGTGCCTCCATGTCTTATCAACAACATATGATAGAACCGTGAGTGGTATTAGGAACCCCAAAATCCCGACCAAAACTACATAATCTTCATCCGTAACAAAAGAAAATTAGGTGATGGCAACAACGATATATACCATTGCGATAATAGTAATTAGGCTCGGCATTTTTTCGGAAGTATTTAATGAGAGAAAAGGGTTAAGAATAGGAAATGTGAAATGATAGGAAATGGTTGGCAGAAGAAATGGAAATTGGAAAAGGGTATATGTAGGTGGAAATCTAGCCGTTGGTCACTATTACGGACCATTGGGATTTACTATTCACGACCGTTGGACACGGTACACCTAGCCGTTATTTTACTATTCAAAACCATTACCTTCAATATTCACAACCCTTAAATACACCAGTTACTAGATCCTGTCTAGCACAAATAAGTCTAAATAAACCACGTCTCCTAAATCTTAATAATAAAAATCTCTCGACAACCCTCTGACCGAAATTTCCCTAATACATAAATTTTGTTAAACTTGAATTCCGGGATGGAATTCAGAATGAGGGGTAGGTACTGTAGACTCCCGTAAATTTCCCTATAAATAATAAAAGTAAATCAAAGACTAATATATCATTACGTAAATTATTAACGTTTTTACCAATAACAAATTTTTTTTCTATATATATTTTTATATGCTATGTTACTTAAAAATCACTACGATATTCCTGATCCCTGTTTGCTTGGAACGATGCTCACACATGTATCACTATAGTCTAAAATCGCGAGAATATTAAAAATTTTCTTTTATTCATTACGAACCTGCATTTTCGAGACATTTTTCAAATTTACTATTCATCAGTTACTATTCACAAAACACTATATATCATTTCACTATTCATCATTTATGGGGTCGGTTAGTGATATTGAGATGTTTTTCAAAAGTTTTACTATTCACAAACACTATTCACACTCGGACGCACGTAAACATTTCACTAAATATTTACTAAACTTATCACTAATCACAATTAATATTTTACTAATCTTAAAATACACCAAACCGGACCCTAATTACCTACCAAGCCCAACATAAAATTTTGGCATGTTACTATTCACGGCCCAATCCAAATTTAGCCCATTTACCTTTATTTTGTTTTCAAAACATTCGACTAGGACAAGTAAGAAACGAGCCTCGTACGTTCAAATCCTACACACGACACCCCTATATTTTACACATACTCGTTCCTCCCCTGGCCAACACTTAGAGTGTCGATTTTTAGTTTCTCACATCGAGTCTAGATACGTTTTTACTAGGCAAAACATTTTTCCCAAAAACGATTTCATAAAATTGCAACTAATCCAAAACTCAACCATTTTAACCCACGTTTGTTTTTATAACACCCTAAACTCATTCTAAACACAACCTAATGTCTAAATGTTGCAAAGTTATCAAATCTCACAAGCTATGCACGAAATACCAATCGGTTGACAAATGAAATAGGTAGTCGACATGCATTTTCAAGACAAACTAGTACTTCCTTGATTCAAGCACACTCAAGTTCATATTTTATTCACATAGGTCAAGTACCATGACATTTTAAAAGCAAAATTCACAAGTACCATTTCGTTTTAAATTGTCAATTCTCACGTTTTCTTTGAAAGTAAACATGTCGACACATAAGAAACCAAAAACATTGAGTAACTCTTACACCTTAGGACTTTTGGATACAAGCAACAATCACATCACATTAAAACTTAGACACTAGAACACACTAGGGACCATATATAAATCCCATGCATGCATGCTTTCGTTTCATTTCCATGCAAAACCAAAAACTCACAAAAACCCTTTAAGTTTTTAGTCTAGCCTTGGGTCGAAGCATTTGGGTAGGAATTCAAAGGATTCGGGTGGTGTTTAGAAGGAACAAGTCGTTGTTTGTGAACCTTTGTTGAGTCGACACACACACTACACTCTCGTATTCTCTTTTTCTCGACTCTACAAAACGTTTTACCCCACCATTTTGGTGTAGTAAGTCTCACACAAACTTTTTCCATTTTTATTTAAAACGTACCTTTGATTTTTTTCGTATAAATCACAAACAAATGCACCTTATTACTCGTAAAATTAAATAAACGACATATATATATATTTTACGTTCGTCTATATATTTTACACCTTAACAATCAAGTTACATAAAATTTTGAAACTAAAACGCTACGTACAAACTATTTTAGAATACGTTTCTAACATACCACAACAAGTATGAAAAACTCTTAAATTTTTCTAAGTCTTTTGTTTTATAAAAACTTGTCCCATGCTAGCCCAAAACGCACGTATATCTTTAAAATTTACTTAACGAGCATACCATTTTATTTCACAAACCAATAGACCCCCTAACAAACAATCATTTTCGTATAAAAACTTGGTAATAAAAATCACGTTTTGAACCTATAAAAGTCACAAAGCAAATCGACATAGGAGCTAGTTTTGAAATTTTATAATTATCGACTGGGCCTTAAGGCCCAATCATTTCAAAATAAGCCAATCAAATAAGCTAAGGCAATAAGCAGTTTGGTAACTTTTTCATAGTCCTAACCTTAGCCCAAAACAAAACCCAAAACCCTCGTAGGCCCATTGGATTTAAAAACATTAACGGGCCTTAGTTTTTCGTTAAAAAGCCCATAAGCTATAAAATAAGCTTTTCGACTAATAAGCTGTTAGGAAAAGTTAAATAAGCTATTTTGAAACTAGTTAAGAAATAAAAACACTAAGTTTTGAGATTAGTGAAGTTTGGACTAGATTTGCAAATTTTACAAAATTCGGGTTAAAAGTGTCAATTTTTCAAAGTTGTGGTATAAACTGTCATTTCGTAAACTTAAGGATGAAAACTGATTTTTATAAACTTTTGGGTGAAAAGTGTAAGAAATATAAAGTTTTGGACGTAAAATGTAAATATATTTTATTTTGGACTAACGGTGTAACGCTAACGGCGTTAGGGTAAAAAGTGTAAATTTTTAGAAAAGACAAGGGACGTATATAAAAATTAACATTTTATTTTTATTTTCCATTTTTACGATTTCACGTCACGACGTTACATTTTATTTCAAACTATTATTACTATTATTAAACGTTACGTTATATTTCAAACTAATATTACTATTATTATTATTAAACGTTACGTTTTATTTCAAACTATTATTACTATTATTAAACGTTACGTTATATTTCAAACTAATATTACTATTATTATTATTAAACGTTACGTTATATTTCAAACTAATATTACTATTATTATTATTAAACGTTACGTTTTATTTCAAACTATTATTACTATTATTATATTTAAACGTTACGTTATATTTATAAATATATAACTAAACTAAACGTACGATATACTATAAAACCAAAAGTTTTACTAACGTTAAATTAACAAATCACGTATTCAAAAACTACTCGCGATTAAAACATTAAGACTATCAAACACTAAAACTTGCCGAATATTATCTAGGTCGTGTATGGAGCTGTTCCCATTTTGCAAACTGAGTATCGATATTTTTATTCACTAAACCACTAAGGTGAGTTCATAGCCTCGCCTTTACTTACTTAAATGTTTTATAAACCCTGCGAGGGGGATACATGCTAGTTTTTACAAACTGAACACAAGTATTTTTCTTGGTATGCTTTACCTGATATCGTTATTGCTTAAGTCCCTTATTGCCAAAAGCCCCTCATATCATGAGCCTTAGTCACCTAGAGAGGTGAACGTAAATAATTGTGGATAGATCTATTAGGGATTGACAATCCCCGTTTGGGCGTTGAGAAAACAACCAAACGCACTTTATTTGAAATCTAATAGGTTACTGGCAAGAACCTATCCCGAGAGCCACTGTTACTATAATCCATCATTAATGATGAGAACTGTTAATCGGCTGAGTGTCATGAGCTTAATGCAATAACAACTGATTTTTAAATTATAATTGTATACCGGTGCAATTATCACTTATAGCTTGTGTTCAACCATTAAACTTAAACCTATGAATATCACTCAGCTTTTGTTGATTTTTAGCATGTTTATCTCAGGTCTATAACGAGCAAGGATGGGACGGAGGAGCACAAAATTCTTACAAGGGCTATAAAATTTTACTATCATTCGAAAACCTATTTAACAAATTTTGAAACCACTGGGACCTCATTTTTAAAACTCTGATATTTACAAAATTTCGAATGATAAATGTTTTAAAATGACTAAATTAAAAATCATTTTCTATTGAAAACTATGAGCTGTGAAGTAACACCCAATCTTTATTCCGCTGCAAATATTTTAAAATTGGGGGTGTTACAATTTCACACAAAAATATCTTATTAACACTTAATAAGAGTGAAAGTCATTTGTGTCAAATTACCAAGATTAGATAAAACTTCGGTTTACGACTCACAATCGTATTGAAGTATGTACATCTATATCTACTTGTTCAATTAATGTGTTATTTGCATGCTATGTGTTGTAGGGTAGAGAAGAAAAGAAAAACATGCTTTATGCAAACAAACAAACTACTTACGTAATTGATGAGGATTTTAGTGGTTTAAATTCGGGATGGTATTGCATAACAAACTAAAATACCCACTTAATAGGCTTAATAATCTAAGTGTCTCATCCGAGATATTAGAAACTTATCTTGCTAATGCAAGTAACAAGTAAGGATTATTAAAGTCAACACACTACACAACGAACTACGAACGGGAGATATCATGTATTGTGTATTGACTTTCTATACAATGTGTGATGGTTTATAGAATCTAGTTTGTGTACCCAAAGATAACACACTTGACATCTATGCGCAAAACAACCATACTCTCGAGATAGGATACATGAAATACTTGCACTTGATTCATGTATTGAGATTTGTTGGTGCAAAATTGTGCTCATTTTTTAAAGGATTTGATGATTCTTGATCTTTACTCATCAACTATGAGAATTTCATGCATGCCACTTGTGAAGAATGCATTCAACTATTATAGGAACTAATATGAGCAACTTGATCATCCGAATCCAACCAAACTCATAACTAATCCAATCTTAATCACTCATGTCATCAAGGCATAATTGTATTCCCCATGCATTACTTTCTTTCAAGTCACCTTATCTAGTACTACATAGTAGGAATCTTCGTACTAAGTATGATTGTTCATTAGACAATAGAACCTCTTTACCCTTACCTAATTCATACTAACCCTCTATAAAAGGGTATTTAGTATCATATATCTTCATCATCACTTACATCCTTCTATTTCATCTTTCACCCTTCTAAATGGAAACCAAGTTCTTTATGAAACATGTTGATGAATCATCCGACACTAATGCTTACGAACCATTTGAGTTTCGTGAGTATCATGAAGGAAGGAATTGTGACAAGAACTTTATGTGTGCCACTAGCATAAAGAAACCATTCACCCAAGAAAAATGCTTTTCTTTAATTTGTGACCTCCCCATTGCCATTTACCCTAGGCACCTTCAAGAATTTCATGCTAGGTTTTATCTTGACCGACCTTCTCTTACTCTAGATTTCTGTATGTATGGGTATGGTTATGCTTGGAACTTGGGAAAGTTGGGAAGGGTTTTGAATGTGTGCTCAACTTGTTTTATACAAGATCTACCAAGACCGAGGACTTCCTGAAAATAAAGCACTATCATCCAAGCACTTGTGCTCTAAAGCCCCCAATTCATGATGTCCTCATCCAAAACACCATTCTACAACCCGAGTATCATTGTGAGGATGCACCATTCGAACATTGGATCTAATCTCAACTTCTTTTCAAATTGATGCCATGGGCGGAGGTCTTGTTGAAGAATGTGTTTGTTGAGGTAGAGGCTCAAGAGAAATTGCCCATCATTGTTGGGTACATGCTCTATTTTATCAAGACTGATTCTTCATTAAACTTTGCTTACTTTATAGCAAAAAGAATGGAAACATTGGACTACAATAATGAGCCACTTCCATTTGCTAGACTCATGTCACACATCTTTGACTACATCAAGAGCAAGCACCCAAATGACCGATCAAGAATGATCGAAGTCGATGATGTCACTCCAATGGAGGATCCCTTCACAATGGACTCTCTTGAATTCTAAGCCCTAGTTGTAGCATTATCTTGTATCATCTTGTCGCATCACCCTTGTAGTCCTATGGTGTTATGTGTGTTGTAGGCTTAAGCTTGTATGCCTCTTGTCTCTGATGAAATAAAATACTTTTGGTTTATTATATTTGTGCTTCTATGTGTGTGTGTGTGTCTATATATATATATATATATATATATATATATATATATATATATATATATATATATATATGGGTTAAAAAGTGTAGGAAGGATTGTGAGGGCGACATGTGTCACCCCCATGTCACATCATATGACACATGTCACCCCCCCCCCCCCGCAAATTTTTTTTTTCCCGCCAAAAAATTTTTTTTTGGGCAAAATTTTTTTTCCCGCCAAATTTTTTTGTGCATCATAGTTATAAAGTTACTGCATCACAATTATAAAAGTTACTGCATCGTAGTTTTAAATTTTAGTGCATTAAGGTTATAAGTTACTGCAGCATAGTTGATGCACTAAACTATTAACTATGATGCAGTAACTTATAATAAAGATGAACCAAAAGTTAAAAAAGAATCGTATTTTAATTGTGATGCAGTTACATACATATATGATGCTAAAAACTTATGATAATGCAATTTCTTATAACTTTAATGCAGTAACTTTATAACCATGATGCAGTAACATTAAAACCATGAATGCAGTAACCGTGATGCAGTAAAATCATAATTGTGATGCAGTAAACGTGATACAGTAACTTTATAACTGTGATGCAGTATATATATATATATATATATATATATATATATATATATATATATATATATATATATATATGGGGATATGTTGGCTATAATTATTATAGCAAACTAGCTACAATCCTTTATTAAAATTACATAAGAAATGATTCAGGACCCACAAAAATAAATCAAGGACCCACAAATGGACTCAGAGACCCACAAAATATAACACAAAATTGTAGGGAGTTAGCTACAATAAATTGTAGCTAATATATTCCATATATATATATATAGACATAAGTGACATCGTAGATGGAAAACCAATCTATGAACTGTATTTTTACATTTTAATTTAACCATGTACGAATATCATTGATCTTTTATAGTTATTTGTTATGTATTGATAAAGAGACATGCATATACGTAGTTTAGTGCATGTATACATTTATTTTTTTCGACATTAATTTAATATTTTATTTTAATCATGTTGTTTGGATAGTATTATTTCACAGAAATTAATTTGTATATACAATGACTCCCATTTATCCGTATTAACCCATTAACTTAACTACCCTACACACCCATTTTTCAACATCTAAGTATTTTTTAAGTTAAAAGAAAAGAGTAATTATATAAGGATGGCCTTGTATATGTTCGTCATTAGTTCCATGCCCATCCTTTGAAACGATGACCTTAATCCCTTAAAAACAAAATTTTCAATTTTGTGTAACTACTTTAATTGTGGGTTAGATCCATATAGTAAAAATAATAACAACACTATTTAAATAGAGCTCCCTAATCAACACTGTTCAGGGATATAATTACAAATTTGGGAAAGAACTTGTTTTTTAACAATTTCTAATATTGCAGTTGGTTGAGTATAAAAAAATTATGAAGGTACAACATGCTAGTTTATAATCTAACCTCGCATTGTTGTTGTCCATAAGAGGTTAGTTTATTTTCTTGATTGTAGAGAATGGCTTCAAGATCGTTAAGCAAGTTCTCAGCTTCCGATGCAATACCCTTGAAAAATGGGAACATCAAACAAATCTAAGTGAAGTGTAACTGATGCGTGGGAATCGCAACAGGCTTTACCTCTCGAGGGATCTCGAGAAGCTTACAACCCCCACCAGGCAGTGTACCTGATCGTTGTAGTATAGTATAGTGACAAGTACCGGGGGACTGATCGTTCAGCTTAGGAATAGTGTCGCTAGGATTAGAAAGCCTAAATACTAGTTCTAAAGGTGAGGGATGATTATTTTTGTATTTTTATATTTTTATGAAAGCAAGTAAATATCTCGGGTTTGAAGGATTTGGGCGGAATTAGTTGCTAATCAACTAACCCAATACTAAGATGCAATCAAAATAAAATACTAAAAATGAAAATAAACTAATTAAACTAAGGTTGTGAGCAGTAATTGGAGAAAATGTGTTTACTTAGATTTCACTACTCCCTAGACATCTTTTACACGTTAATTACTTGTTATAATTGCATGGATGACGGATCGTATTCCTTAATACCATTCATGGGGTGGCACACATAACTCCCCAATTCTATGAGCTCTTATCTCCTCCTACACCATGCCCAACACAACTATAGGGATTGTAAACAGTGGCTCATGCATTAAATACAACCAATAAAGACCTAGTGCGCCTCGGTTCATGTTTCTTAAGACGTTCAAGCATGTTACCAAGTGGAGATCTGCCAGTTTTCTTAAGCCTAACATATAAATCACTCATCCAAGACAAAGATAAACAAGTAATCAACACATAATTAACATCTAGGTTTCATTAGATCTAAGCAAACACAAGATAGATCTAGCCTAGCATAATGGAATTAAGACAAAAACAAGATATAGACAACCAACACATAGACATATTGATTGAATTAAAGGAACACTTATCTCAATTACAATGCAAGGTATCAAGGGTTTGGAACCCTTGAAAAACCTGTAAAAGTTGCACCAAAATCGTACTTAGGGTTTCTCCCAAAACTTCTCTTTTTAATGTGTGAAAATTAGAAAACTATATATAGAAAAATAGGTCTGACGGCGTCAAGACAAACAATGTGACGCCGTCACCTCGCCGCCAAAACTCTTCTCGGACTGCCTAGATCTACTTCTGAAGCCGTCAAGACTTATACACTTCCAGGCCGTCATGAATCTTTTACTCTTGACGCCCTTCCTACGTGACGCCGTCAAATCTGTTCTGGGTCGTCATGGAAATTCATGAAAATTGCTCTTGACGCCGTCAAGGTTTTGCTCTTGACGCCGTCACCTACTGTTCCCAACATGGAAAATTAAGACTTTGGCATTTTCTTCACTTTTATGCTCCAAAAACGTCCGAATTGCTTCCTTTTCTAGATTTCTCTCCCAAAGTACCTAAAATCACAAAAGGAACGATTTAGGGCAATATTTGATCAAATAAATTCGGATTCGGGCTTAAATGACCCCCTAAAAACGGATCATTTTTCGCCTCATCATATACCCTTACACTTGAGATTTGCTTGTCCTCAAGCAAATGCGCTTTTATTCTACTCAAAAGATAAGTTAGGGGTCATTTAACACTAACATAAAAGTAATTACAACAAATAATCGTTCCACTAAAGACCAATAGACAAGCACGGAGGTCATACACTAGCACCTCACAAATAGTGTTTAGATACTCACATCTCTCGGGTGTAATAAAGTGTAAATTACAATATGGAAACGGAAGATATCTCTCACTACCTGTCATAGCAAAATAGATTACCATAGGCTTGGGAAAGGATCAAACCTCCACCACATGGCGTAAGCACCTAATATAAACTATCAAAGAGGTCTTTTAAAGGGTTGTAACGTTAGGTGTAGGGATATGAAATACACGGTTTTGTTGGATAAAGGAAGTTTTACTGGTGGCGAGTTAACAATCTTAGTTAATTACATGTACGATATGGCGTTGCTAAGCCAAGACTAGACTCTACTTAAGCTAATAGATGAAATATAACAAAAACAAAAAATGAACATAGAATAAAAAGGGATGGTAGTCCGTATGTTTTTTTTTCTTTTTTTTTTTTTTTTTTTTTTTTTTTTTTTTTTTTTTGCATACATTCTTACCCTACCATCCAAAATAATACATCATAGGGGATGAGAATTCCCCTTACACTTGAATCTTTACATACTTTACATTTAACTAAACTAATGACTCGAATTAAGAAAATCAAAACACTTGGAACACTTTTAAGATTGATGTACATATGGGGGTAATAAGTGATGTTCTTCCCCATTACTCCATAACTAAGTACTTACCCATGAGTCCCAATCGTCCCAAAACAATATGTACAAGGATATGACTCGACTTAGCAACCATGTAATCAATTAGAAAGTTAACTTAGGATTTAACAAATAATAGTAATGCACTAAAAATGAGCGCATACACGGAAGGCTAAGGCGATTTGGTTGTACATTTAAGTGGGGTGTAACAAATTCTTCCTTTAAGTAAAATGCTTAAAGTTAGAAACGAAAAGATAGGCTCGGAGGGGTGTACTAGGGGTTTCATGTACAAAAAATGAGTACAACGCTAAGGGTGTGGGAAAATTAGTTGACTTAACTAGCCAAATAATATGACTTAAATGGTCAAGTAACTATAATACGGGTTTAACACAAGGGTGATCCTAATGCCTCTTATCATGTAGTAAATCCTACCACACGAATGTAGTCTCACTAGCGGTCTCGGGATGCATCACTAACATAAGTTCTAGAATCTAAATGCTACCGGCACACTCATAAGCACTAATAGTGAATGCTTTTCCTATCAAATCTAAAGGCGAACCTCACATATTTGGGTGAAAAGTTTTTCTGAATATACGGTTATGTGCTAGTCATACAATCTCCTATCCATGAGACGCTTGCTATGGCTAAAGTTTCACTCCTAAATGTTGTAAAAAATTTTAAATTTGGCGCTAAATTTGCACTAACAAGTATTTCTCATAATTTTATTACACATCTACCATCAAACAAAAGAAACTCAAGCGAAAGTGCATATGTAAGGTATCATCTTTTTACCCTCCCCTTACACTTAATATGAACATTGTTCCCAATGTTCAAGTAAAGAATGTAAATGTGAAAAAGTAAAGAGATTGAAATCAAATACTCCCCTGATTCGCTCGGTATGGATAATAAGGTGGCCAGGTTAAATCTTCCTCCAAGAAAATGAACAATCAAAGCTTCCCTTCTAGAATATAAATCATCTTCTTGTCATACATAACCTGTAAAACCTGACAAAATAGACAAGACAACCTCGCGTAAAATCGGCGGCATTCTATATAAGTTACTAAATCCTAGAAAACAAGATAAGATATAATGCTTGTGGAATGAAGTTTGCAGATCTCCTGGAGATTATAAAACTTAATAATTCACAAAAACCATAAGACTCCGTTAGAAAAACAAAACCGGTAAAATTTCCAGATTTTAATTCCTGACGCCGTCAAGAGTAAACCCCTGACGCCGTCAGAATTGACCTGCAGAAATCCTTATGTTAAGTTTTCGGAAAATTTCTGGAAAAACTTGGTCCTACTTCCTGGAAAATCCTGCAAAACTTCATTATGACTCAATACAAGCATTTGACTCTAACAAATACGAATATACATGTTCATTTAATATTGTGGAGAATCATGATCGGTTTGTTTCTTAAAAACATATTTGGGGTTTCCCGTTACACTTATCTTTTGCAAAAATACTTTTAGGTGGAGTTAAAACTAGGCCAAAACAACAAAGTAAAGTATTTCCACTATTTAGTTTAGAAACATGATCACCAACAATAAAAATTAAGCATGCATACGGAAGCAAAAAACAAACAAACAAATAAAATCACACAAACATACTAAATGAATAACGTCACCATGAGAACAACTAATTATTTCAAATAGACATAAACATGAAAATAAATTGTTCAAGGCCAACAGAGGCCGCATCCTAAGTTATTACAATGCCAAATGTTCCAAATCACAAAACCATCAATAAATTATTCAGAAACAATAGAAATCAAGAGGAATCACTGAGGAGGAGGACCAAAGCGATAGTCATAGCCAGGAGGGAGGTGCCCGGTGTATCCGTAGGGAGGGTAGTCAGTCTCACGGCCAGGGAACGGGTCAATCTGCAGGTGAGGCTCAAGCTGATCTCGGGTGGAGAGGTGCTGCATCTGGCGGATGGTGTGATCATATATCCAGTCAAAGCGCTGGTCAGTGGTGGTCCGCCATGCGTCCACCTGACCCATCCAGGCACCCTGGTGTGCCTGCCAGTCTCCCCATGTAACAACTTTTGCATAAAAACCCCATCAACCTCCTCTCTAGTATACAACCCAATCCTCCAACCAAACTCAGCAACAGAACATGACCGGAACTCTCCCCCTAGCCTAAAATACACAGTGGTGCCCCCCATATCCGTCCTAGCCTCAGCCTGATCAAAACGGAAGGTCGCAAAGAACTCCCTAACCAACTTACTATACACTATCTCTCTAACACTAAACAACCTCTCCCACTGAGGACCCGGAAATCCATCATAGTGGATCCTCTCTAAGAATGCAGCCTCCAACCCATTGGTCCTAAGAAACTCCCAGTCAACCACAGCCCCAACATCAATATGGTGGTTACAAAGCTCTGCATACTTGGTGTTAGCACCAACATCGTCAAACACGCTCCAACTATGGACCAATTCTCCATAATTGACCCTTTGAGACCTAGAGGAACTGCCCTTATGTTGACGGGATCTTTTGCTCATTTTCTAAATGAAGATTGGATGCGGAAGATGTCGAATTGGAGGGTGGAGAATCGGAGTAGCAGCAGCACTTTGGGTGAGGTTTGTGGGGTATGGGTTGAAAGTGATTGGTTTTGGGTTAATATTGCTGATCCATCGAGCTGACGGCGTCAAGAGTTAAATCTGACGCCGTCAGATGCCCGTGTAAGGTAAGATTTGGAGTAGTTCCATGTTCAGTCCCTGCACTTTGCGTGAATAGCTAAACATTAGTAAAACCCATGAGTAGCTATTCCGTTAACGAGGTCCACCAGGGTCGAACGTCTCATTACTGTCACGGAAAGGGGTAAGGTTATAGAAGAGGTCGGGTGACATTTTGGCTAAGTTGATCCCTATGCACGGGTCATTGGTGTGAAAAGAGAGATGTTGTTCCATAGAGGGTTTCAAATCAGTGGTGTTTTTGAGGTGCAACCTCTTTACACCGGGTTTAAAACCAAAAGAACGTTTCTTAGATAGGTTTGGGAATGTGGTTAGCAAGCATCCAACGAAAATGTTATGGAGTTGCGAATTCTTTTCTTTCTGAGGATGCTCATAAGAGTGGGGGGTGATTGATGGTGAAGAACTTGGGTAAGATTTCTTGTTATCCTCTTGGTCAAACATCAAAGGGGTTGAGACCTCGAAGACTTTTTCGATTTTTTTAGGTACAGAATTTTCCTTGATCTTTTCTTTGACCCTTGACATGAATTGGTCTCCGAAATTCATAAACTCTTTATGAGTACTCTCCATGCGTGCTTCTAGGTGCTGGATTTGTTTTTCCTGATTATCCATGAAGGTTACCATTATCCCTTCGAATTCCTCTTGTCGTGAACGTTCAGGAAAATTCTGGTTGATAACTGTATTCCTGCGTAGATTATGATTCCACACGGGTTCAGCAGCAAGTTTCTCAATACTTATTAATTCATTTACCTGCTTCTCGATGCTTCCTAACAACTGTTCTTGGGTGGCACATGCGTAGTCAAGTTTTACCTTGCTTGGGAACATCGGGTCCTCCCATCCTTCCTCTTCGTATTGTGCCAACTCCTCAAGAACTTTCCAGCACTCGTCAACGCTGAGTCTATCTAGCCTACCCTTGGCTGCGTAATCAATGGCTTTCCTTGTTTGATAGTCAATCTTATCGTAAAAGATTTGGATCTGGAGCCATGGTTCGATGCCATGATGAGGGACTTTTCAGAGTAGGTCTTTATATCGAATCCATGCTTCATAAAAGGTTTCATTTTCACGTTGTTGGATCATCAAGATGTCATTTCTAAGCTTAGTAGTTCTGCCCGGTGGGAAAAATTGAGCAAGGAAACGAGTGGTGATATCATCCCATGTGGTGATGGATCCCGCGGGACTAGCTTGATCCCGTAGAGAGAATTGGAATAGGCGTAAACGGGTAGTCTCTCTAGTTTCAACACCTAGGTCTATGGAATCTACGATTTTGAGGAAGTCCTTAAGATGTTGGTTTGGATCTTCGGAACGAAGTCCATGGAATGCACATCCGCTTTGCACCAACCGGATGGTGTCGGATCACAAGGGGGTCACATTGGCTCCGGTGAGCTCAATGGTGTTTCGGTAGCCTTGGTGGCTAGGTCGGGAATACTCTCCTAAGGTTCGGGGCCTAAGGGGTTCTAATGGTGGGTTTTGTTGTGGTGGGATGACGGGTTCAAAGATGTTCCCGTTGCCCATGGTGTCGGGAGGTTACGAACAAAGGCACAAAGAAATAGATAGACTAAATAAACCTAGAAATAAAAATAAAATCTTACTAGAAAGGAATCTAGCATGTAGACCTAATAAAAAGAAATTCTAACCTAGACAATAACTGTTCCCCGGGCTGTGGCGCCAAAAACTTGATGCGTGGGAATCACAACAGGCTTTACCTCTCGAGGGATCTCGAGAAGCTTACAACCCCCACCAGGCAGTGTACCTGATCGTTGTAGTACAGTATAGTGACAAGTACCGGGGGATTGATCGTTCAGCTTAGGAATAGTGTCGCTAGGATTAGAAAGCCTAAATACTAGTTCTAAAGGTGAGGGATGATTATTTTTGTATTTTTATGAAAGCAAGTAAATATCTCGGGTTTGAAGGATTTGGGCGGAATTAGTTGCTAATCAACTAACCCAATACTAAGATGCAATCAAAATAAAATACTAAAAATGAAAATAAACTAATTAAACTAAGGTTGTGAGCAGTAATTGGAGAAAATGTGTTTACTTAGATTTCACTACTCCCTAGACATCTTTTACACGTTAATTACTTTTTATAATTGCATGGATGACGGATCGTATTCCTTAATACCATTCATGGGGTGGCACACATAACTCCCCAATTCTATGAGCTCTTATCTCCTCCTACACCATGCCCAACACAACTA
Organism: Artemisia argyi; assembly: GCA_030686995.1. Taxonomy (NCBI): domain Eukaryota; kingdom Viridiplantae; phylum Streptophyta; class Magnoliopsida; order Asterales; family Asteraceae; genus Artemisia; species Artemisia argyi. The sequence goes on along the minus strand of CM060701.1, from coordinate 167,552,381 downwards.
TAGGGATTGTAAACAGTGGCTCATGCATTAAATACAACCAATAAAGACCTAGTGCGCCTCGGTTCATGTTTCTTAAGACGTTCAAGCATGTTACCAAGTGGAGATCTGCCAGTTTTCTTAAGCCTAACATATAAATCACTCATCCAAGACAAAGATAAACAAGTAATCAACACATAATTAACATCTAGGTTTCATTAGATCTAAGCAAACACAAGATAGATCTAGCCTAACATAATGGAATTGAGACAAAAACAAGATATAGACAACCAACACATAGACATATTGATTGAATTAAAGGAACACTTATCTCAATTACAATGCAAGGTATCAAGGGTTTGGAACCCTTGAAAAACCTGTAAAAGTTGCACCAAAATCGTACTTAGGGTTTCTCCCAAAACTTCTCTTTTTAATGTGTGAAAATTAGAAAACTATATATAGAAAAATAGGTCTGACGGCGTCAAGACAAACAATGTGACGCCGTCACCTCGCCGCCAAAACTCTTCTCAGACTGCCTAGATCTACTTCTGACGCCGTCAAGACTTATACACTTCCAGGCCGTCATGACTCTTTTACTCTTGACGCCCTTCCTACGTGACGCCGTCAAATCTGTTCTGGGTCGTCATGGAAATTCATGAAAATTGCTCTTGACACCGTCACCTACTGTTCCCAGCATGGAAAATTAAGACTTTGGCGTTTTCTTCACTTTTATGCTCCAAAAACGTCCGAATTGCTTCCTTTTCCAGATTTCTCTCCCAAAGTACCTAAAATCACAAAAGGAACGATTTAGGGCAATATTTCATCAAATAAATTCGGATTCGGGCTTAAATGACCCCCTAAAAACGGATCATTTTTTGCCTCATCAGTAACTTGCCAATATAAGTGTCTAAATTCATAGGATCAAAACTATGATATGTATACCTCCCCAAGAGCAGAAGAATGTTCGGAGACTTGAGAATTCAAATGCCCAAATGTTGACTGTGAATTCCCATCAAGCTCATCAGCAATATTAAGCTTTAATACCCGAACAGTACAATGTTTGTAGCTTCTCAAAAGTAGTTCAAAGTTCTTTAGTAGCCTACACTCCCTACAAAGTACATTATATATTCATTTTTTCACACCTTATAGCCAATTTATGATGCTCTAAGGTGGTAACTTTAACCCCTCTACATACACATGAGTTGATTTGGCATTACCGGTAAAACAAAAAACTACTTTAAAAGGAAATGAGTAAATTGGGTCAAAGGTCAATTAAAGTGCCCAAATTATTCATAGTAATAGATTGATATTGAAAAATATGACTAATGTAATCAGATATTAACTAACTATTTATAGAAGTGTCAACAATTTTGGACAAAAAGTATTTCTGGCTCAACCCAACCTGTTTCAAAAAGGTACCGAAGAATACCTATTTTTACCCGTTAGCCATCTAGCCCATTTCTCATCTTAAGTTCGCCGGCTAAACTATATACCTAGGCCTTGGTGGATACAAAGGATCGAATATCTTCCTCCATGCCCTTACGTAGTCACAAAAGCTGCTATAGTCTTATGCAAGGTGTCAAGTTCTTTTGTTAAGTGAGATTGGAATTACTGGACAATATTTGCTTTTTTATCTTCAATTTTGTCCTTGCGCTCTGTATTAGTGAGCATAATGAAAAAATAATAATTAATTACCAATTCTTGTACCTTGCACAAAAAATATTTATTATTCGATATCTTTACCAATCTTGGTTAAAAGGGAAAAAAATCAAAAAAAAATTCCAATATTAACTACACTCTGGGCGCAACTTCATTCTTGCGCTCACATTACAACACTCTGGGCGTTTCATTTTTGGAATTAACTAATTGATGATCCTTCTTCAATACTCGACTGAAACACACAAACATATAGAGCAAATTTACATAGTCATTAAAATTAAAAAACTGATTGGATCTCAATTGCTTGCCAGGTGGAAAAGATGTCAATACCAGGTTCAATGGAAAAAAATATAACTATGCGAACACTATTATTTTACAATGGTTTACCTTACAGATTCAAGGTCATTATCATTCTTTTGTTGGTTCATTCTCAGAGAGGACACCTTTTCTTGAGCTTCTGCAGCAGCTCTCTTTCGAACCTCAGCAGCAACCCTTTCTAAGGTAACACGTTCTGCTTTACGCCTTGTTTTTGCTTCAGCTTTCTCCTTAACTTCATCAGCGGCCTTTTCTGCTCGGCCCACTCATGGCCTTCAGTTTGGGCTCTCTGAACAGCAGCCCCCTCAGACTTTAAACGAGCTTCAGCGGATTATCTCTCATGTGCTTCTGAAGACGATCTTTCACAAGGTTCCCAAGTAACCCTTTCTACAGCTTTCTTAGTCCTTTGCCTTTCAACTTCCCTCATCGTGTCTTTATCAAGCCACCTTTGCTCTCTCTCTTCCTCTTCTTTCTATCTCTGTTGCCTTAACCTTTCTTGTATACCATGTTCATCTCTATCTTGCTGGTTAGATTCTTTATTTTTAGAAGCCTTTACATTTTCTCTTTCTCTTACTTCCTTTGCATGCCTAAACTTAGCTTTAGCTCTATCATAGCCTCCTTCATTGGAGCAGTAGCTAAAGTTCAGTCCATTTGTTTAGTTGATTGGGCATGACTATTATTTGGCATCCTATTAGTGGAAAATTTATCAAGGTCATCTAACGGCAAAGATAAAGGACTATTCACTGCATGTTGATATGACCTAGGACTTTGAGGGTATTTAGGAGAATTTGAAGAAAATAAACCATTTCCAAATTTGTTGGAGCTTAAACGTAATGACCCACTTTCAGGCTTTGAAATATGCCTTGGTATTGGAGGAGGGGTTCTCAAAGGTGGTGGAGCTCTAGTTGGTTGTGTGAACAAAGGTATCTCGGACACAGTGAGCCATATTTCATTAGCCGCTTGGACATGTTCTACTGTATACAAAGGTGGAGAAGTAGAATGATTAATGGATTTATGATGAGATTCTTGAGAACCATCAACAGACGCATCTCGTGGTTGTCTTTCAGAGGATCTAAAAGAAGCTCTTGTGTTGAATGTTTACTAACAGAACTTTGCTCCCTACTCATACCTGATTTTTCTTTTGAACAGCTCTGATTCTTTTTCGTGTTATTCATATTTTACTAAAACTTTCATTTATCCTTTTTTTGTATAATTTAAAAATAAGATATTTCCTTTGTCTTTGGCCATGATTCATAAATAAAATGAATTACGGACGTACCATATAGAATGCCCACAGTATATTATTGACAATCAAATACAGTTGAGTATTTTGAAAATTTCCAATATTAACTATTTGAGCACAAGCAACATACATATTTATGGTTACTGTCATTCCTTGGCTCGTGGGACTGCATCTGTCCAACAGTTGGATTGAAGGGAATAAATAACAACTTACTGAATAAAGACATCTAATTTCCTTAGAGCCAAAAATCAAGAGGGTGTTTGGGTTCTGTTTGTAACTGTTTATTGCCAACTTAGAAGCAACTCCAAAACACAATATAGATTTTGGTTTAACTTAAGATATTTCAAAGAGCTCCAAAAAGATGGTACATCACTAAGCACTATGATAAGCATCTTTTTGGACCTTTTTTATTTTGCAACTGCAATAAGCCATTACGGTCCCAATATAAGCTAAAGGGGCGTTTCATATTGCTATTAACAACATATATCTGCCATTTAGATTTAAATCTCAATAGATTAATGCATGTAACTTTATATAAATACATCTTCAGATTGATGAATTGTTGAATACCTGGCTCTCAAAGTACGAACATAGAGCAATTTATTTACACACTCAATTACTCCGCATATGGTTTCCACATCTTCACCTTCAATCTCTGTAGTCCCATGCCCCCTAAAAAGGTACATGATCATTACGAATACAATTTTGGAAATTTTTTCACTCATTTGACACTTTCCATACATGATACTTATAATTACTTGGTTAACATGTTAGAGATAAAAGGTAGCCCGAATATCAGAAGGTCTTACTGGGAACATATTTCAGCTGATCAGTTTTAGGATCACTGGAGAGAACATGAGATTCAATAAAATGCTCAATTGCCAAAAGATTTGGCTCGTTTCCATTGGAACCTCTTGTGTTGTGACCCGTGCCCCAATCCGTCCGACCCAACCATCTTGCCAGTCCTATGAAATAATGATTGGAAATACCTGAGAGTTACGAATATGTGATTCAGAGAATCCGCCTCAATTCTAGCTTCACACATATTCCTTAATATCTGTGCAAGGCTATCGTCAAATCTATGAAGGTACACCTTTGCTTCCAGGCTGGAACCAATGAGTTTGCCAGTGCGAGCAGTCTCCACTATCAAATTCATACAAATCAGACGCAGATACAATTTCAAAATTATTATACCATAGATGATTATTTAAAAAAAAAAAAAAAAAAAATCACAGACATCTTATCAGCAAGACATAATTGTAGTTACCTGGAGTATATTTCCCCAAAAATCAATATCTTTTTTAGGAAAGGCAAGCCATTTTTCATTGACTTCGGGCCATTTTGACTTGAAAACAAATTTGGCTACATCAGTGTTGTCATTTGTCAATGTTATATTCGGAAGGAAAATTCTGCCACACGTCTTCAGCTAAATGAGGTAGAATTGGAGCAATTACTCTTACTATTGAGAGCAAATGAGCTGCAAGCACCATTTGACAACTTCTCCTTGTAAAACTTGAAGCACCACTGAAATAGAACGAACGTATCAAAATCAACTAATTTGACTATAAATCCAATCAAATTTCATTATATTATAAAAGAAAAAAATTGCCCGACATAAAGGCGATCTTTGGCAACATCAAAGTAGAAATTTGAGCGACCAAGAATAGCAAAAATGTTGAATCAACTGAAACGAAATGATATTTAGTATGAAAAAAAAATAAGAAACCATGTATCAAGGAAAAACAACACCTTACCTGGTATATTTTGAAGAATTCTTATGCACCACAAATAAGAGCTAATAAAAAGACCCGCGATTCCATAGAAAGACATAACAATACGTTTCATAGCTTTCTTTGACATTTTTCACAATGTTTTCAAGCTAAAACAGACCAGCTGATTGATTTTTGAAAGATCATGAAGATTTCCCAAGAAAAATATAAGTAACATATTTGTTACCTTAAAAAAATCTAAGCATGTCCCTTTTCCAGCTCGCCTTACTTCAGTTTGGCATGTATTCATATATCAGCAACTTCTCGTCCCCCTCGATGCTACATCCAAGGAGTTTGACAAGATTCCGGAGCTGAAGTTTTGAAATGCATATAACTTCATTCATGAACTCATTAATTCCTTGAATAGAAGTTTTTTTTAGAGACGTTTAAGTGAGCCCTATGTTGCACCATCTTCTCCAACGCTAATGCTAATCAGAGAAAAATCTACAACGGTATGCATCGAGTGAGTTCTCCTTGAATTCTGAAAGAAACAAACTTGGAACCTTGTATCAAGCAAGTTATTTTATTTTATCCAATATCAACATCAATAACAAAATTAAAATTAGATTATCGATCAATTAAACCAGTTACAGAAAAAACTTTATATACAAAAAATACTAACCTGCTCCAATTGCCTTTATTATTTCTACAGGATTTCTCTTGACTGCGGAGCATAGTCCAGTACTCCTTTTCGGCATCGCCTGAAATCATGATAAAGAAAATTAGGGTTTTGTGGGGCTACGAATGAAGAGACTAATAATATTAGGGTTTTGATAATCTGCAAATGTAGTTGATAGCTTTCAAGATATGTGGGAGTTCAAAAAGTTGTTAAGAAACTTCTTTTACCTATGATCCAAAACCTCGTATTTGGTATGCTGAATTTAACTGGAGCGCGTTATATTTCTGCGCATCTATAAGTTCCATGTTTGCTTGAATTTCCTGTCCCTGTTATTATGAAATGATAATTAATTTAATTAATTAGTTAAAACGCGTTTATTGCCATACCTGTTGTTCTATTGTATACCCTGAAAATTTACAGTGCACCTTTTAATCATGTGGGAGTTAGGTCTGGAATTGATTTTTCAGTCCATTTTCAGTAAACTAACCTCGCGTAACTAATTGGTTATGATTGTCTGCTTGGTACCTTTAGAGCCGATGACCGGCATTGATGGCTTTATGAATAGATTTATCTATGGCGAGGTCGCCACTGATGGTAAAACCATTCATTTGCTTCAAATGTGTTAAGGACACGTTTATTTAATTTGACTGAAATAAAGCCAACTGATCATTTGACAGCTGAAATAAAGATAATCATAGCATTGTTGTATCATTCATTATCTACTTTTACAACTCCTCGTACTTTGTTAAGTAAATGGTCAAGACTAATGGAATCCTCTTCATTCTTAAATACGCTACCTACAGTAGGAACTTATTAATAAGTTTAAATGCATGATGATTAGGTGTAAACAATACCTGGATGTGTACGTTGGTGTTGTTCATTATTGCCAACAGAAGCCACAGTTTTACCGTAATCTTTGGGCCTATTGCTGTTATTTTCACCAGCAGCTGTTGTAGCGATCGCGTTAGTTGCTGTTAAAAAGTAAACGACAATAGGTTAAAGGTTACTACAAAAGGCTTTTGTGTATATGTTTTTGCAGATGTACGCATTGTTTAAAGTAACTACTATGTTGCCAATTTTTTATCCTTTACCTGCCCAAAGAGTTTCTTCGTTGCAATACATATTAGTATACGCAGAAACAACGTTACTATGACAAATGACCCTGCAGCAAGATCAAGAAACACTGGCCCAGACCTCCAGGCTTAACAACGGGTGGAATAATTTTAAATGAGTATCCTGAGAGAGGTGTACCTAAAACCTTATTAGCAGTGACAAAATTGTTAACATCTAAACACAATATATGAATAAGATTACCTGAAGATTAGTAACTACAACATGTCAAGCGTTCATGGTTGCAAACCTGTGTTGAAGAAAACACAAAAAACTGTAATCTTCCCTTGTTAGCTTGTTAAACCTAAATAGATTTAAAAGAATATATGAGTTCCAAATCTTAGATCGAATGCATGTCAATGACATACCCAGGAGTAAAAGTTAGGGTTTTGAGAGAAGACGGGTATTCATATATTTTGACAAGAATATAAAAAGCCATCTAAAAACTATATTAAAATTATATCTCGAATTTAAAATTAAAAAAAAAGGAAAACAGATTTTCACATGTCCTTATATATGTTAATTTGGAACATATAATTCAAACAAATAGATTAGTCTAGTGGTTAGGGGCTTTCATAATACTATAAAGGTCTAAGGTTCGAATCTTGTCAAAGACCATATTTTTTAAAACCGAATGTACACCTCTAATACAATCATTTTCGAAATTAATTAAAAAAATTTGATGACATGGCTGATAATGAATTACTAGGCATTGAGGTGGCATTAATGATGTCATAACCTTCTGTTATATATATATATATATATATATATATATATATATATATATATATATATATATATATATATATATATATATATATATGCTCATCGTTTGGTCTATTAAAGTTGCAGGGGTAAAGTATTAATAAAGATTTATCATGAATAATATACATATTATTGTGAACTAACCCATGTTGCAAGTATCCAAATGGTCATCTAACCCGTTTTGGACTTTGACATGTGAGGATCTCTTGGTTGTTGCTTGTTGTGTGTTTTTATGTTGCTAGGCCACCGCAAAGGTGAGGCTCTTGACCCATGGATACCCGCCTTGAAATAAGGGGGAGCAACGATCTAGGGGGAGCTATGTTCAAGGGGGAGCACGTTCGGGTGCAATGAAACAAGCTACTTTCCCATTTCAAATGGAAGTCCCACCTTTTTGATTCGACAAAAGGGGGAGAAAGAAAGCAAGGGCGTGAAGACCTATTCAAGTTAAAGAAACAAAGGCTTCACCTTACAAGGCAAGGTCAAGACGCATGGTACACCAAAGGCGCGCTTTGTCTTCACTAAGTTTTGTAATTTTATTTGCTTTCGGTTTTTATTTGTCATCATCAAAAAGGCGGAGATTGTTGAGGCAATGTTGTCAAGATCTCCTAATGTTTTAATGATAACAAATAAACATTTGAAACACATAAAATAACAAACGGTAGCCAAAATTCCCCGAACACCATACCTGTTCCTGACGCGTCACCCAAGCATTGACGCGCCAGGCTTTTGAATGGTTCGAGACGAATTTTGAAAGTAGGCTTTCCCCTTACCCGAAAAAGGTATGAATATGGTATGTGCTTGATGCCAATACAGGTATGAATATGGTATGTGCTTGATGCGTGGGAATTGCACCAGGCTTTACCTCTCAAGGGATCTTGAGAAGCTTACAACCCCGACCAGGCAGTGTACCTGATCGTTGTAGTATAGTATAGTGACAAGTACCGGGGGATTGATCGTTCAGCTAGGAATAGTGTCGCTAGGATTAGAAAACCTAAATACTAGTTCTAGAGGTGAAGGATGATTATTTTTGTATTTTTATATTTTTTAGAAAGCAAGTAAAAATCTCGGGTTTGAAGGATTTGGGCAGAATTAGTTGCTAGTCAACTAACCCAATACTAAAGATGCAATCAAAATAAAATACTAGAAATGAAAATAAACTAAATTAACTAAGGTTGTGAGCAATAAGTGGAGAAATGTGTTTACTTAGATTTCACTACTCCCTAGATATCCTTTACACATTAATTACTTGTTATAGTTGTGTGGATGATGGATTGTATTCCTTAATACCATTCATGGGGTGGCGCACTTAATTCCCCAATCCTATGAGTGCCTACTTCAAGCATGTTACCATTTGGAGATCTGCCAGTTTTCTTAAGCCTAACATCGAAATCCTTCATCCAATACAACCATAAACAAGTAATCAACACATAATCAACATCTAGGTTTCATTAGATCTAAGCAAACACAAGATAAATCTAGCCTAGCATGGTGGAATCAAGACACTCACATCTCTCGGGTGTAATAAAGTTATATCACAATATGGAAACGGAAAATATCTCTCACTACCTGTCATAGCAAAATAGATTACCATAGGCTTGGAAAGGATCAAACCTCCACCACATGGCGTAAGCACCTAGGATAAACTATCAAAGAGGTCTTTTAAAGGGTTGTAACGTTAGGTGTAGGGATATGAAACACACGGTTTTGTTGGATATAGGCAATCTTTACTGGTGGCGAGTTAATAATCTTGGTTAATAACATGTATAATATGGCGTTGCTAAGCCAAGACTAGACTCGACTTAAGCTAATAAATCAAAAATAACAAAAACATAAAATGAACATAGAATAAAAAGGGATGGTAGTCCGTATGTTTTTTCTCTTTTTCTTTTTCTATATTTTTTTTCTTTTTCTTGATTTTTAGATTTTTTTTTATTTTTATTTTTTTATTTTTTGTTTTTATTTTTTTTTTGCATACACTCTTACCCTACCATCCAAAATAATACATCATAGGGAATAAACGTTCCCCTTACACTTGAATTTTTACATACTTTACAATAAACTAATCTATTGACTCGAATTAAGAAAATCAAAACACTTGGAGTACTTTCAAGATTAACGTACATATGGGGGTAATAAATAATGTTCTTCCCCATTACTCCATAAATAAGTACTTTACCCATGAGTCCCAATCGTCCCAAAATAATATGTACAAGGATATGACTCGACTTAGCAACCATGTAATCAATTAGATAGTTAACTTAGGGTTTAAACAAATAACAATAATGCACTAAAAATGAGTGCATACACGGAAGGCTAAGGTGATTTGGGTGTACATCTAAGTGGGGTGTAACAAATTCTTCCTTTAAGTAAGATGCTTAAAGTTAGAAACGAAAAGATAGGCTCGGAGGGGTGTACTAGGGGTTTCGTGTACTAAAAATGAGTACAACGCTAATGGTGTGGGAAAAATTAGTTGACTTAACTAGCCAAGTAATATGACTTAAATGGTCAAGTAATTATGATACGGGTTTAACACAAGGGTGACCCTAATGCCTCTTATCATGTAGTAAATCCTACTACACGAATGTAGTCTCACTAGCGGTCTCGGGATGCATCACTAACGCAAGTTTTAGAATCTAAATGCTACCGGTACACTCATAAGCACTAATAGTAAATGCTTTTCCTATCAAATCTAAAGGTGAACCTCACATATTTGGGTGGAATTTTTTTTTGAAAGTACGGTTATGTGCTAGTCATACAATCTCCTATCCACGAGACGCTTGCTATGGCTAAAGTTTCACTCCTAAATGTTGTAAAAAATTTTAAATTTGGCGCTAAAATTGCACTAACAAGTATTCTCATAGTTTTATTACACATCTACTATCAAACAATCTGTAAGGTATCATCATTTTACCCTCCCCTTACACTTAGGATGAACATTGTCCCCAATGTTCAATTAAAGAATGTAAAAGTGAAATAAGTAAAACAAATGAAATCAAATACTCCCCTGATTCGCTCGGTATGGATAATAAGGTGGCCTGGTTAGATCTTCCTCCAAGAAAATGAACAATCAAAGCTTCCCTTCCAGAAAAATAATCATCTTCTTGTCATATATAACCTGTAAATCCTGAGACAACCTCGCATAAAATCGGTGGCAATCTACATAAGTTACTAAATCCTAGAAAACAAAGTAAGATATAATGCTTGTGGAATGAAGTTTGCAGATTTCCTGGAGATTATAAAACTTAATAATTCAACAAAAACTTTAAAACTCCGTTAGAAAAACAAAACTGGTAAAATTTCCAGATTTTTACACGTGACACCGTCAAGAGTAAACTCGTGATGCCGTCAGAAGTGACCTGCAGAAATTCTTATGCTAAGTTTCCAGAAAATTTCTGGAAAAACTTGGTCCTACTTCCTGGAAAATCCTGCAAAACTTCATTATGACTCAATACAAGCATTTGACTCTAACAAATACGAATATACATGTTCATTTAATATTGTGGAGAATCATGATCGGTTTGTTTCTTAAAAACATATTTGGGGTTTCCCCTTACACTTATCTTTTGCAAAAAATACTTTTAGGTGGAGTTAAGACTAGGCAAAACAACAAAGTAAAGTATTTCCACTATTTAGTTTAGAAACATGATCTACCAACAATAAAAATAAAGCATGCATACGGAAGCAAATAACAAACAAACAAAATAAAATCACACAAAGCATGGGTTGCCTCCCAAGAAGCGCTTGTTTTTGTTCGAGTCACGAGCCTGACTCTACCCTTATTTAACAGAAATAGGGGAGGTTTTCCCTACACTTAGGATTAAGTGCGGGTGGAAGTAGTGATACACACCCTTAGGGTGGAAATATGCCATGTGAGGAAAGAGTGGTGGATGAATTATATGCTCAAAGGGCTGTGCTCCTATCATCATAACCTTACTTAATTCAATTGGGTTAGTGGGCGGATTAAGATTTTCTCTTAGAAAGGGATCATCTTCTATCAACTTCGAGAGACTCCTAGTTGGGAATCCATCTTGACCTAATAAACCCGGTTTAAACCCATAATGTTTCTTGTGATCAAACATAAATGGGTGATGTAAGCATGTATGGTCATTTTCCACTCCTATATTGGTTTCCTCTCTACAAGTCTTAGAGTCCACTACCTTTGTCCCTAGACTACCCGGACTATATGTTTTGATGGGTGGATCGGGACCTATTTCAATTCCTAAAGTTTCATCCAAGGATGGGAGATTAGGTAACGGTTTTGTTTGAGGCCCCGGTTCATCAAAACTAGGAACTTCCCTAGAATTAAGAGTAAGGTTATCATTCCAAGTATTCAAACCTATATCCTCTAGTGGTGTTTGGTTCAAAGGTTCTACCTCAATTGGGGTTCCTATAGTCTCTTCTACTTTTTCTGGGTAAGTCAAGGGGGTGTGTACGCATCAAATGATGGTAGGGTTTGTAGGGTACTTTGTGGGCTGATGTTATTTACTTCACCATTCCTTGTGTTAAGATCACCTATATCCTCAACATATGTTTTATTATAATCCAACCCTAACATTTTCCCAAGTATCTCACGTACTTCTTTAGGCATCTCAACTTCTATGTCCGAATCATATGGATCATCCTCAATATTCTGACTGCTATATACAAATTGCCCAAAAGATTCAACATTTGTTTCTTGAGATTCATCATCATCGATCATAAAACCTAGGTCTTTTTGATCAATGTGATCATGTTCGGATACATCCTCCATCACATCAAGGTCACTTATGGGTTCATCATGTATTATGGTAGTGCCTAACCATGACATGCAGCTAGGTGGCTCATACAAAACTATCCTAGGTGAAGGCTCATATGGTGCATAGGTTTCACTAAATGAGGAATTTTGAGGGGTTGATGGAGCTCCTAAGGTGAATTCTTTAAAAGCATTATGCACTTGGCCTCTTTTCTCAAGGTACTCAATAAAATCAATATAAGATCTTGTCCTCCTCATTTCGGTCCTCCATCTTGTAATATCCAAACTAGTGTAATTATATTTTTCTGGTAAAACTCTAGTGTCGGATTTGGTGGATTCGCGTTCTCCATAATGGCAAACGGAATAGTCAATGAACTTAATTTACTAACAAAGGCATAAAGAAAAAGATAGACTAAAGAAAACCTAAAAATAAAAATAAAATCTTACTAGAAAGGAATTTAGCAAGTAGATCTAATAAATAGAGATTCTAACCTAGACAATAACTATTCCCCGGGCTGCAGCGCCAAAAACTTGATGTGTGGGAATTGCACCAAGCTTTACCTCTCAAGGGATCTTGAGAAGCTTACAACCCCCACCAGGCAGTGTACCTGATCGTTGTAGTATAGTATAGTGACAAGTACCGGGGGATTGATCGTTCAGCTAGGAATAGTGTCGCTAGGATTAGAAAACCTAAATACTAGTTCTAGAGGTGAAGAATGATTATTTTTGTATATTTATATTTTTTAGAAAGCAAGTAAAAATCTCGGGTTTGAAGGATTTGGACGGAATTAGTTGCTAGTCAACTAACCCAATACTAAAGATGCAATCAAAATAAAATACTAGAAATGAAAATAAACTAAATTAACTAAGGTTGTGAGCAATAAGTGGAGAAATGTGTTTACTTAGATTTCACTACTCCCTAGATATCTTTTATACATTAATTACTTGTTATAGTTGCGTGGATGACGGATTGTATTCCTTAATACCATTCATGGGGTGGCGCACTTAATTCCCCAATCCTATGAGTGCCTACTTCACTCCTATGTTGAGCCGGCTAAGAAGCTCCTAACATGGGATCATTAGAATTTACTCATGCATTAAATACAACCAATAAACCTAGTGCACATCGGTTCATGTTTTCTAAGACTTTCAAGCATGTTACCATTTGGAGATCTGCCAGTTTTCTTAAGCCTAACATCGAAATCATTTATCCAATACAACCATAAACAAGTAATCAACACATAATCAACATCTAGGTTTCATTAGATCTAAGCAAACACAAGATAAATCTAACCTAGCATGGTGGAATCAAGACAAGCACAAGATATAGACAACCAACACATAGACATATTGATTGAATTAAAAGAACACATAGACATTTTTCCAGGCCGTCACGTGTTTTACTCTTGATGCTCTTCCTTGTGACGCCTTCATTTTTGTACTGGGCCGTCATGAAATTTACTCTTGACGCCGTCAAATTGTTACTCTTGATGCCGTCACCTACTGTTCCCAGCTTGGAAAATTAAGTCTTTGGCGTTTTCTTCACTTTTATGCTCCAAAAATGTCCGATTGCTTCCTTTTCCAGATTTCACTCCCAAAGTAACTAAAATCACAAAAGGAACAATTTAGGGCAATATTTGATCAAATAAATTCAATTCCGGGCTTAAATGACCCCCTAAAAGTGGTTCATTTTTCGCCTCATCAGTGCTTAACTAAGAACACTCGAAACGAGTTTTAGGATTAGAGAGATCCAACTTTTAAAATACCCGTTTTCGGTAAAATGCCAACTCAAGTTTTCTAACTCTTGCCTCTATCTAAGGCTTTTATAAACTTAGGGAGCTTATATATTTCATGTAACATCACGTGAAAGCATCCATATGCTCATATCCCGTGCTTACGTCTTCTCTAATCACGTAATGGGTTTACTCCCTTATTGGTCAAACTAAGTCAAAGGTCACTTTGCGTAAATGCATCCTTTTCCGCTTGGGTTATGCTTTACATCATGGCAAAGCACTTGGCTTTTTTGTACGAAGGTGTTAGTTGACAACATCGAGTCGTGGAAAGTCACGAGTTATGAAACTATGGATTCTCGACATTGTGTTACTTGGACTTATCAGTAACTTGTGATTTTGTCAACTCATAATCTTAATTGTCTAAACTTTTTCTTCTTAGTGACAATTAGATTATCTCTTAATCTCTTCTTAATCACAAGAGACAAAGCCTCCAAACAACCCAACATCTTCTAAATATTCCCTTACACCTCTTGCACATTCATATCTTTTTGACTCACACACTCTCCCACACAATATTCCCTCTTACAATATTCCCTTCACTTTATACAATTCCCATACACCTTTCTCATACACCTATACATACACTTCCCTATACACACATACACTCCTTTCTACACACATACACACACCTTTAATTTCAAAATACACACACTTCACTCACATACCTCTCTTTACACACACAAGGCTCCCCATCACTTTAACCATACACATTCCGTACATATACAACTCACTCCTTATACACATCCCATCCTTACAACACATACTTTATACTCCCAACACCTTTACATTCAAATTTATACACACTACTCACAACCATCCCATTCTCTACACACACTAGGCTCCCCATCACATCCAACTCTTACATATTCTCTTACACACTCTTACACCTCAAACAACTTTGTTTTTAAAATACACACACTATTCACAACCATCTCACTCTTTACACACACTAGGCTCCCCATCACATCCAACTCTTACATATTCTCTTACACACTATTACACCTCAAACAACTTTATTTTCAAAATACACACACTACTCACAACCATCTCACTCTCTACACACATTAGGCTACCCATCACCTCCCACCCTTACATATTCTCTTTCACACATCTTCACTCTTACACAATCCAACTCACCTCTTATATTCCTTACACACTCTTCATCTCAACCATTCATTCCCTTACAACACATCTCAACCATCGAATTCTCCTTCCTCCCCAAGAAATGGAATATTCCCTAGCATATCCTTATCTTAACCCAACCATGGTTTACATCTAACCAAACTATGGTTAGTTCCTGATGAGTGTGTAAATACTCATTATTTTTACCTTTTTTGAGCTGCCAAAACATCTAAAAACACTCAATATTGAATCAAAATAGTGAAAATATCCCAAGAAAGTGTTTTACATGTTTCAAATGCAAAATAATCAAAAACAGATGAAAAACGCACAAAGTTTGCAAAATTGGCAGTTTCAGTCCCTCAACTTTAAAAAGTTGTCAAATCTAGTCCCTAGTTGTTCCAAAAACTTGAAAAAGTCACCAAAGGTCCTTTTAAATCAAAAAGTTACACAATTAGTCCTTTGGTGCAAAGTTTCACAAAATGTCAAGTTTAGTCCCTGAACTTTGAAAATTGTCAAAAATGGTCCCTGGGATATTAAAACTTTGAGAAAAACAAATTTTGTCCTTGCACTAATCTTTTATGGCAGGATTGGTCCTTGGTGGAAAAGTTTGATGAAATTCCATAATTGGTCCCTGAAGTTTGAAAGTTTGGCAGAAATAATCCCTGGTACAATTAAAATGGAAAAATCATACAAGGACCTCATACTATTCATAACTTGGCAAGAAACACCCTTTGAGATACTTTGGAAGATGGCCAAGTTTAACCCTCTAACTTTCAGTGAATTACAAAAATGGTCCTTGTGAAGTACTTAAACCAAACCGGACCCTTACTATTACCCCAAAATAATACCAAGTCCAATCCATAACCTAAGCCCACCCACCTTGTTTTAGTTTAGGCCCAAAATACCAATCCAGCCCATCCTTTTATTAATAAAACACCGAGTCAAGCATTTGAACCCCTTGGTCAAATACGGTCAAACAACCATCATCCCAGCCTTCCCTCCCCCACAACCCAACTTGCAGCCATCAAATCACCACCACCCCACCATCCATGTCACTTCCACTACCCAAACCACTCACCCTACACTCCACCCTCACCTCAGCATTTAATGCTTCCCCATCCTATTGTTATATCAGAAGCAAATTGCAAATGATTCCCTTTCCCGCCAAAAACACATGGCGCATGATTAAGGTGTATCATTTATCCAAGGGCTTGGAATTTGTTGGGATATGCTCAGAGAAGACAAAGGAACCCTAATCCTTGGCTATAAAAGGGAAAAGAAGCAAGATGAAGTCTCTGTCTCAATTTTTAGTGTAAAAGTAGTCGTATAAGTGTAATAGGCAATTGTAGTTTAATTAAAAGCTTTTAAGCAGTGTTCTAAGTTAATTCAGTGTACTTTCAATATTTTCAAAGCAATAAAATCAAGTTTCCTTAATACTAGTTGTTTATGCAATTTTCAGGTTCATATCACCATATTAGATCATATTCTATTAGTGTTTATGTTTGTATTAAGGACTCTTAAGCTCACTTAGGATCCCTTAAAGCTCATTGAAGCTTATAGAGACCTTAAAAATCAGTATTACTAGAAAAAATCAAAATTATAAAAAAAGTCAACAATAGTCAACTTTGTTTGTCATTAAGTTTGATTGCAGGTTTCTGAGGAATTGAAGGGCAAGATTTGAAGTGGAATAGCCTATCTAAAGATAGGCATCAGTGGAAAACCCCTTGTTCATGCTAGGGGTGATTTGTAAGATTTGCTAATTTTGATTTTCCTCTAAAATTTCAATTCCTGATAATCTTTGTAGTTTGCTTGATATTCTGTGATCTTTGTGTTTATTAGGCATTGTTAGTTAAGCTTGTGTTTTAAAATTAGTAGCTTGTACTTAGTTTTCTTTTATTACTCATAATCTTTGTTATAACTGCCATATTAGCTATAAATTGTTTTCTTGTGCTTTAGTGGTTTTCACTTTTGTTTCTAAGCTTAACTCACTTTGTTAGATCATATTAGAACAATTTGAAACTGAATTGTGGAATAAAAAGGTTAATCTCAATCAAAATCATTAATAACAGTGCTTAAGGGGGTGTTTGGATTTGGTTTATTCACTGTGTTATTAAGGTTCTTGGTTGTCAACTTTGTGTGAAAACTCTTTCTCAGTATCAAATTTGTTCAAACAAACCTTAACATTTGGTGTTATAAGCAAAAAAGTCAAAATTACAAAGATCCACCCACACAGTCAACTGTGTGAGATTTTGAGTCCCAAAAGCTCTTCATAACTTAGCTTATAGTGTTATTTCAAATTAAATCAACCTTAGTCTAGCTTATTAACTTATTTTCAGTCACTTAGAATCAAGCAAAAGTCACCAAAGTCAATTTTACAAGTTTTCTCAAAAAGTCAAAGTAGTGTGTTCTCAGATTTTGCAAAACTTCCAAGATTTTTGTAGAATTTAGTACTAAGGTTTAGAGCTTGAAATTTGTTCCTAATTATAGTCTATCAGCTCTACTTTGAGGTCTCACCTTGGTTTGAATTTTGTGAATTTTATTGTGGGACCCACACTTAGCCAAAAACACTTACAGGGAAGGAAACCTCCCCTGCACCAGCATACCACCACCACACCACCAACTTTGGTGGTGGCTGCAGCCCACCTCAGTGGGACCCATTGCCCCATTTTTGGTTTTGACAACCCCCTCCTACCAGGGTACAAGAATTGACCCTTGGTTTGACCTAGGAGTAAGTGAACCTCACCTGGAATCAACCTTAAAGTCTGTCCCAGTCTGTGTTAAAGTTAAAGTTTTCAAAGTGCTTAATTGTATCTTATTAGCTTATCAGTGCTTTTTGTTTGTTTTTTATAGCTTATTTTAGTCCTTGTAACTTATTTGTACCTAGTTTTATCATTGTAGACCCCACATTCACTCATTTGAGCTTATTTGCCTAGTTAGTCAATAAAAGTCAACTGTTTTAGATAAGGGGGTGCATACTACTTATTTTTAAGCCAAATAAAAAGTTGTTTCACAAAAGTTACTTATTTTTACCTTGTATTTAGCTGTCAAAAAGAAAAACTCCAAAAAACCAAATATAAAAATAGTGATAGCTTCTATTTAATAGAAACTATCTTTTTCATTTTTCATTTCAGCTTATTCATAAGCACTTTTCCATTTTTATAATTTTCTAAATTTTCTTGTACCTTTAAGTATTTAAAATAATTTTCTTAGATTTTTCCTAATCAATTTACTATTTATTAGATTTAAAAGTAGTTTAATTAATTAAATAAGTAATATTAGTTATTAATTAGTTTTCTTAAGTTTTTAGTAACAATAGTAGGTTTTTATAATTTTTCTAAGTTTTATTAATTAGTTAAGACTTTTAGAAAATATATTTTTAGTTTCTACTGTTCATTTTCCATTTTTCTTATTTTAATTATTTAAATTAAATTTAAAGTAATTAAAAGGTAATTAATTAGTGAAAAAGCCTAAATATAATTTTTACAAGTTTTTATAATTTTGTAGGATTCCTGTGATGGGTAAATAATTTTATAAATTTTCTCATAATTTTCTAAGTTAATTTAGTATTATTTGTAATTTAAATTAGTTTAAATAGTTTAATTAATATAAATAGTTTTTAATTGATAAAAAACTCATAAAAAGACAAAAATATTTATTTTTATTTTTTATACTTTCTTCAAGTTCAATTTTAAGTTTAGAAATTGTTTTTGCAAATTTTTAGTTTAATTTGTAATCCTTGTAATTTTTAGTTAATTTAAATTAGGTTTAAATTAGATTTTAAATAGTTTTATTAATTAAATCATATTTAAATATTAAAATAATCACTTTTATAATTTCATTTTCATTTAAATTTCTTTTTAAATTTTATGTTTTCAAAAGTTTCATTTGCACCCCCTGTAGTTTGTAATTTACCAAAACCCACTTTTCTGTTTGTTACGTGATACCAAATTGTAAATTTGTGCATATACCTGTATATCTGTTATTTGTAAATATTATATCTATGTACAAATACCAAAATATCAGTAGCAAAATCAATTCCATATCATCTTGGCTACTGTCCTCAGTGCCACTCATTCCTAAACGATTTCCAAAAGAACCATTTCAATCTCGCTGGGACTTAACGACCCGGGGACACACTATACTATCACCGGAGAATTGGAACGAGGCTGTCTTTGACTTATTGACCTTGATCAATAATATCTGACTACTTTTACCCCAATCAGTTCCCAACTCACCTTTTTCTCACGCAACTATGGTTAACTCACGCCAGCCTGCGAGTAATCTTAAACGAACGATTTCGGTTAACGAATCAGTTCCAAAAATATTTCCCAAGTTTTCTACACACACACCCATAAGCCTAAAACAATTTTTCAAATTAATAAATACATAAAATCTTACCACCGCAAACCAAGGCTGAACACCTACCAACTGGGGGTGTGGACATAATAAGTTCCCAAACTTAAGATTAAAACTTGCATTTATATCCCTGTGAGTGGTGTACCTTTTTTAAAGAAGCCATTCACTTGTGATTTTTGGTTTTAGTTCCCTGTGGTTCTGCCTCGATCTTGTTTTGAAAAATTGTTTTTAGTGCATGCGCACTCGGTGATGAGTGTGTAAATACTCATCATTTTTATTGTATCTGAACTGGCAAAACATCCAAAAACACTCAGAAATGCATCAAAATACAAAAATTATCCCAAAAGTGTGTTTTATATGTTTTAAATGCAAAATGTTTAAAAACAAATGACAAACGAACAAAGTTTGCATAATTGGCAGTTTCAGTCCCTCAAGTTTCAAAAATTGACAAAATTAGTCCCTGAAGTGTTAAAACGAAAGAAAAGTCAACCCAAGGCATTTAAAAGTCAAATATATTCAAAAATGATCCTTGGGTGAAAATTTTTGAGAAATTACACTTTTGGTCCCCGAACTTTCAAAAATGGCAAAAGTAGTCCTTGGTTTTTAAAAATTGGAAATTTACATTTATAACCATTGTACTATTCACATGTTACAATTTTGCCCCTTTTGGTAATTTATGGAAATTTACACTTGCAACCCTTCAAGAATCCATAAATTACAAAAGTGGTCCTTGTCGTGTTTTACTAGCAAACCAAACGGACCTTTTTATTATCCAAATCCATAAACCAATATCAAATCCAACCCAATCTACCCACCTTATATCACCAACCTGATCCACAACACCCCTAGCCAATCACCAACTCTAGCCCACTCCAATCACCAGCCCACCTCCCAACTCAAAATAATATTACCCCGTCCCTTTTCATTACCCCAGTCAAACACCCCTCCTTTGACTCTCCACCTCACCTCCTTCCCTCTGCCAGACCCTGAAACCTCACTCATTACCTTCCCCTGCAACACTCAACCCTCCCCCTTGCATCCTCAAACAAAAAATACAATCCAAATACACCTCTGGCTTTAATAATTTATAAGAAAACTCCAAAAGAGAGTTTGGCGCCAAAAAAGGAAGGAACGGCTGGGATCAAATTTCATCATCCAATGGTTCTAGTTTTTGGTAGGAAACACTCCAGTGGGTCCCACAAGTTCAAAAGGTCAAAATATAAGAAGAAGGAAGCAAAGAAGAGAAGCAGTTAATCAGGAGTAGTGTAAAAATTAGCTTAGTGTAATGTCTTCTTAGTTTAATCCAATTTCCTTTGTATTTTCCTGTTTTAAGTTTAATTCTCTAATGTAATAACTTTTCTTTGAAATAATTTAAGTTTTATTCAGCAATTGATAGATTTCAAATTTCACTTACTTTTCTCAACTCTTGCAAATTATTGTTACTTTCTTTTATTTATGCTAAGTTTGTTCTCAGTAGTTATCAAAAGTTGTTTGAAATCCTTCCGAGGTTTCAAATCCAGTAAAATCAGAAACATAAAAAAAAAAGAGAAAATACAAAAAAAAATAGTATAAAAAATAAAAAGCAAGAAAGGAGAAGATGAGAACTGAGTAGGGTAAAATTCTGGATTGCAATAGATTTAGAACTCCATGGGGAGTCTTAGGGTTGTGATTTTGGTTCCTTGGTACCTAAATTCTCAGTTGGAGTAATTTGTGAGTATTTTCCATATTTTTTGGCATTTCACTGTTCACCTGCTCATTTGAGCTTACTATCTGCTTATTCTTGCTTATTTATATATGTATATATATATTATTGCAAGTTAAACTTACTAGGAAGCCTAGGATCATTTAGGTTAAAACCTGTTACTTCACTGTTAAAATTTGTCAATTTTAGTTTTTAAGTTTGCTTATTGTGTACTCCTTACCACTGCTTCCTTTGTACTTCAATTACAATAAATTAAGTTAGTGATTGCTTATTTTGCACGTTGGAAGTTTAAAATTGTGAGTTCCCTTGAAAAAACTATAACAGACCATCATATAAGGGGTGTTTGGATTTGTTGAGCCATCTGACTTGCAGCCTGTTTTAGTTGTTCATTTTAGTTGAAACATGTTTCATTAGGACAAAATAGCTTAGTTAAACCTTTAAATCTAGTGGTGCTTTACTTGGAAGTCAAAATCCTTTTTAAATTCTCAATACATGTTAACTGTTTAGGATTTAGATTTCCATCTCATTCATAGTAGCTCATTAGTGGTTCTTATTGGTTAATCTCATCATTTCATAGCATATCATATCAATACCACTCAGTAAACCGGGATTAAAACTCACCAAAGTCAAAGTTCCATGTTGATGAGGCGAAAAATGATCCGTTTTTAGGGGGTCATTTAAGCCCGAATCCGAATTTATTTGATCAAATATTGCCCTAAATCGTTCCTTTTGTGATTTTAGGTACTTTGGGAGAGAAATCAGGAAAAGGAAGCAGTTCGGACGTTTTTGGAGCATAAAAGTGAAGTAAACGCCAAAGTCTTAATTTTCCATGCTGGGAACAGTAGGTGACGGCGTCAAGAGTATTTCTCTGACGGCGTCAAGAGCAGAAGTCCATGATGACCCAGTACAGATTTGATGGCGTCACGAAGGAAGGGCGTCAAGAGTAAAAGAGTCATGACGGCCTGGAAATGATTTGGTCTTGACGGCGTCAAATGTAGATCAAGGCAGTCCGAGAAGAGTTTTGGCGGCGAGGTGACGGCGTCACAAGCTTTGTCTTGACGCCGTCAGACCTATTTTTCTATATATAGTTTTCTAATTTTCACACATTAAAGAGAGAAGTTTTGGGAGAAACCCTAAGTACGATTTTGGTGTAACTTTACAGGTTTTTCAAGGGTTCCAAACCCTTGATACCTTGCATGTTTAATCAAGATAATTGTTCCTTTAATTCAATCAATATGTCTATGTGTTGGTTGTCTATATCTTGTTCTTGTCTTAATTCTATCATGCTAGGCTAGATCTATATTGTGTTTGCTTAGATCTAATGAAACCTAGATGTTAATTATGTGTTGATTACTTGTTTATTCTTGTCTTGGATAAATGATTTATATGTTAGGCTTAAGAAAACTGGCAGATCTCCACTTGGTAACATGCTTGAACATCTTAAGAAACATGAACCGAGGCGCACTAGGTCTTTATTGGTTGTATTTAATGCATGAGCCACTGTTTACAATCCCTATAGTTGTGCTGGGCATGGTGTAGGAGGAGATAAGAGCTCATAGAATTGGGGAGTTATGTGTGCCACCTCATGAATGGTATTAAGGAATACGATCCGTCATCTATGCAATTATAACAAGTAATTAACGTGTAAAAGATGTCTAGGGAGTAGTGAAATCTAAGTAAACACATTTTCTCCATTTACTGCTCACAACCTTAGTTTAATTAGCTTATTTTCATTTTTAGTATTTTATTTTGATTGCATCTTAGTATTGGGTTAGTTGATTAGCAACTAATTCCGCCCAAATCCTTCAAACCCCGAGATTTTAATTGCTTTCATAAAAATATAAAAATACAAAAAGAATCATCCCTCACCTTTAGAACTAGTATTTAGGCTTTCTAATCCTAGCGACATTATTCCTAAGCTGAACGATCAATCCCCCGGTACTTGTCACTATACTATACTACAACGATCAGGTACACTGCCTGGTGGGGGTTGTAAGCTTCTCGAGATCCCTCGAGAGGTAAAGCCTGTTGCGATTCCCACGCATCAAGTTTTTGGCGCCGCTGCCGGGGAATAGTTATTGTTTAGGTTGAATTTGATTTTTATTAGGTCTACTCATTAGATTCCTTTTTAGTGAGATTTTTATTTTCTTTTTATTAACTTTCTTGTAGTCTATCTTTTTCTTTGTGCCCTTTGTTTGTGAAACCATTTTCATTTGTCTCCATGGCGGATGAAATTCCATTTAGATCATTAACTATAGAGGAACAATTAGTTTACTCGGATCGATTTGCCTCCTGTTGTTCCAATGAATTTTTAAGTGATCTTAGATATATACAAGAGGAGATGGGTGTAAAGTTAGATGGGTTTGATGAATTTTATAAATGTGTGTTTTCTATTAGACGATCATTATCAGGATCAATTCCTTTTAGTGAGACCGTTTGGATGAATTTTGAGAAAAGCTTCCTAACCATAACCCATAAGTTCAACGAATTGGTGGATTCGTATGAGCAAGATGACCTAGTTTCTAAGAACATGAACTTAGAATCAAACCAAGATTATGATATGGTTAGTGTTGAACAACCTAGTTGCATGAGCGGGATAGATTTCACCAAAACATGTGACACACATGAGGTTAGAGTTGAGCCACCTAGTTGCATGTCATGGTTAGGCACTACCATAATACAAGATGAACACATAGGTGATATTGATGTAATGGAAGAGATAGTAGAAAACCCAAGCCCACTAAGTACCCCACAAGTCCTACCATCATTTGAGGCACACACACCGCCCGTGACTTACCCGGAAGAAGTAGAAGAAATTTTAGGAATTCCGATGGAGGTAGAACCCTTGGACCAGGCACCACTTGAGGATATAGGTTTGAACACTTGTAGTGATAACCTTACTCCTAGTTCTAGGGAATTTCCTAGTGTTGATGAACCGGAACCTCAATCTTTACACACCTTTCCATCCTTAGATATATTTCTAGGAGACAAAAGAGGAACCGACCCACCCATCAACCAATATTATCCGGGTAGTTTTAGGATGAAGGAAGCCATTCACTCACCCCCTTCACCTCACGAGGCATATTTCCACCCTAAGGGTGTGTATCGCTACTTCCACCCGCACTTAATCTTAAGTGTAGGGAAAACCTCCCCTATTTCCGTTAAATAAGGGAAGAGTAAGGCTCGTGACTCGAACAAAAACAAGCGCTTCTTGGGAGGCAACCCATGTTTTGTGTGATTTTATTTTGTTTGTTTGTTATTTGCTTTCGTATGCATGCTTTATTTTTATTGTTGGTTGATCATGTTTCTAAACTAAATAGTGGAAATACTTTACTTTGTTGTTTTGGCCTAGTCTTAACTCCACCTAAAGGTATTTTTGCAAAAGATAAGTGTAAGGGGAAACCCCAAATATGTTTTCAAGAAACAAACCGATCATGATTCTCCACAATATTAAATGAACATGTATATTCGTACTTGTTAGAGTCAAATGCTTGTATCGAGTCATAATGATGTTTTGCAGGATTTTCCAGGAAGTAGGACGAAGTTTTTCCAGAAATTTTCCGGAAACTTAACATAAGAATTTCTGCAGTTCACTTCTGACGGCGTCACGAGTTTACTCTTGACGGCGTGACGTGTAGAAATCTGGAAATTTTACCAGTTTTGTTTTTCTAACGGAGTCTTATGGTTTTTGTGAATTATTAAGTTTTATAATCTCCAGGAAATCTGCACACATTCATTCCACAAGCATTATATCTTTAATTGTTTTGTTTTTATTCCTAAGTCTGGAATTACATCTAGTTGTGAGTTATCTTTGTTCGGGTTAATGCTTTGGGTTTTTGTCTGTTTTCTCAGGATTTACAGGTTATGTATGACAAGGAGATGATTTATATTCTGGATGGGAAGCTTTGATTATTCATTTTCTTGGAGGAAGATTTAACCTGACCACCTTATTATCCATACCGAGCGAATCAGGGGAGTATTTGATTTCATTCTCTTTACTTTTTCATTTTTACATTCTTTACTTGAACATTGGGGACAATGTTCATCTTAAGTGTAAGGGGAGGGTAAAAATATGATACCTTACATATGCACTTTCGCTTGAGTTTGTTGTGTTTGATGGTAGATGTGTAATAAAACTATGAGAAATACTTGTTAGTGCAATTTTAGCGCCAAATTTAAAATTTTTTACCACATTTAGGAGTGAAACTTTAGCCATAGCAAGCGTCTCATGGATAGGAGATTGTATGACTAGCACATAACCAAATATTCAGAAAAATTTTCCACCCAAATATGTGAGGTTCACCTTTAGATTTGATAGGAAAAGCATTTACTATTAGTGCTTATGAGTGTACCGATAGCATTTAGATTCTAGAACTTGCGTTAGTGATGCATCCCGAGACCGCTAGTGAGACTACATTCGTGTGGTAGGATTTACTACATGATAAGAGGCATTAGGATCACCCTTGTGTTAAACCCGTATTATAATTACTTGACCATTTAAGTCATATTACTTGGCTAGTTAAGTCAACTAATTTTTCCCACACCTTAGCGTTGTACTCATTTTTAGTACACGAAACCCCTAGTACACCCCTCCGAGCCTATCTTTTCGTTTCTAACTTTAAGCATCTTACTTAAAGGAAGAATTTGTTACACCCCACTTAAATGTACACCCAAATCACCTTAGCCTTCCGTGTATGCGCTCATTTTTAGTGCATTATTGTTATTTGTTAAACCCTAAGTTAACTATCTAATTGATTACGTGGTTGCTAAGTCGAATCATATCCTTGTACATATTGTTTTGGGACGATTGGGACTCATGGGTAAGTACTTATTTTATAGAGTAATGGGGAAGAACATCATTTATTACCCCCATATGTACGTTAATCTTAAAAGTACTCCAAGTGTTTTGATTTTCTTAATTCGAGTCATTAGAGTAGCTATTGTAAAGTATGTAAAGATTCAAGTGTAAGGGGAATGTTCATTCCCTATGATTTATTATTTTGGATGGTAGGGTAAGAGTGTATGCAAAAAAAAAAATCGAAAAAATCAAGAAAAATAAAAAAAAAATAGAAAAAGGAAAAAGAGAAAAAACATACGGACTACCATCCCGTTTCATTCTATGTTTATTTTATGTTTTTGTTATTTTTCATTTATTAGCTTAAGTCGAGTCTAGTCTTGGCTTAGCAACGCTATATTGTACATGTAATTAACCAAGATTGTTAACTCGCCACCAGTAAAACTTCCTTTATCCAACAAAACCGTGTATTTCATATCCCTACACCTAACGTTACAACCCTTTAAAAAGACCTCTTTGATAGTTTATCCTAGGTGCTTACACCATGTGGTGGAGGTTTGATCCTTTCCCAAGCCTATGGTAATCTATTTTACTATGACAGGTAGTGAGAGATATCTTCCGTTTCCATATTGTAATCTACACTTTATTACACCCGAGAGATGTGAGTATTTAAATACTATTTGTGAGGTGCTAGAATATGACCTCCATGCTTGTCTATTGGTCTTTAGTGGAACGATTATTTGTTGTAATTACTTTTATATTAGTGTTAAATGACCCCTAACTTGTATTTTGACTAGAATAAAAGCGCATTTGCTTGAGGACAAGCAAATCTCAAGTGTAAGGGTATATGATGAGGCGAAAAATGATCCGTTTTTAGGGGGTCATTTAAGCCCGAATCCGAATTTATTTGATCAAATATTGCCCTAAATCGTTCCTTTTGTGATTTTAGGTACTTTGGGAGAGAAATCTGGAAAAGGAAGCAATTCGGACGTTTTTGGAGCATAAAAGTGAAGAAAACGCCAAAGTCTTAATTTTCCATGCTGGGAACAGTAGGTGACGGCGTCTAGAGTATTTCTCTGACGGCGTCAAGAGCAGAAGTCCATGACGACCCAGTACAGATTTGACGGCGTCACGAAGGAAGGGCGTCAAGAGTAAAAGAGTCATGACGGCCTGGAAATAATTTGGTCTTGACGGCGTCAAATGCAGATCAAGGCAGTCCGAGAAGAGTTTTGGCGGCGAGGTGACGGCATCACAAGCTTTGTCTTGACGCCGTCAGACCTATTTTTCTATATATAGTTTTCTAATTTTCACACATTAAAGAGAGAAGTTTTGGGAGAAACCCTAAGTACGATTTTGGTGTAACTTTACAGGTTTTTCAAGGGTTCCAAACCCTTGATACCTTGCATGTTTAATCAAGATAAGTGTTCCTTTAATTCAATCAATATGTCTATATGTTGGTTGTCTATATCTTGTTCTTGTCTTAATTCTATCATGCTAGGCTAGATCTATCTTGTGTTTGCTTAGATCTAATGAAACCTAGATGTTAATTATGTGTTGATTACTTGTTTATTCTTGTCTTGGATGAATGATTTATATGTTAGGCTTAAGAAAACTGGCAGATCTCCACTTGGTAACATGCTTGAACGTCTTCAGAAACATGAACCGAGGCGCACTAGGTCTTTATTGGTTGTATTTAATGCATGAGCCACTGTTTACAATCCCTATAGTTGTGCTGGGCATGGTGTAGGTGGAGATAAGAGCTCATAGAATTGGGGAGTTATGTGTGCCTCCCCATGAATGGTATTAAGGAATACTATCCGTCATCCATGCAATTATAACAAGTAATTAACGTGTAAAAGATGTCTAGGGAGTAGTGAAATCTAAGTAAACACATTTTCTCCATTTACTGCTCACAACCTTAGTTTAATTAGCTTATTTTCATTTTTAGTATTTTATTTTGATTGCATCTTAGTATTAGGTTAGTTGATTAGCAACTAATTCTGCCCAAATCCTTCAAACCCCGAGATTTTAATTGCTTTCATAAAAATATAAAAATACAAAAATAATCATCCCTCACCTTTAGAACTAGTATTTAGGCTTTCTAATCCTAGCGACACTATTCCTAAGCTGAACAATCAATCCACCGGTACTTGTCACTATACTATACTACAACGATCAGGTACACTGCCTGGTGGGGGTTGTAAGCTTCTCGAGATCCCTCGAGAGGTAAAGCCTGTTGCGATTCCCACGCATCACATGTTTTGCTCAAAAAGTCAAAAACTTACATTGGACAGAAACTCTTTTTTTTTTGGATGATTTATTTTGATTTATGTGTTTGCCTCCAAGCCTTGAGCTTTTCAGAATAAGCAGTCTACCACCTCAACTCCATTGTCCCAGCATCCTCTTATTTTTGAGATTTTTCTGGTAGGCCCCACCTTCATCCAAAGTGGGCTGCAGGGGAGGTACTGCCCTGCTGCAGCAGTTAACACCACCATCACCACCACTTTGGTGGTGATTTCTGGCCTCTACAGTGTTCCACATTGCCCAAATTTTGATCCTCTCAACCCCCCTCCTGGTAGTCTCTTAGTATTGACCCTTTGTTTGACCTTGGACCCCCTGGGTCCCACCTGAACTAGCCTCTTAAAGTTGTCCCTTTTTCTGTTCTCAACCAAGAAATCAAAATGCTTTTTGTTAGCTTATAGCTTATTCTGTGGTACCCAAGTGATTTTTCTAGCTTAATCATGTCCAAATAAGTTATTTGAACCTGAATCATCCATAGTGGGTCCCATGTGATCTCATTTGAGCTTATTTTCCTTTGTGGTCAACAAAAGTCAATTGTTTGGCTTTTTGCTTTCCACAGTGCTTATTTTCAGTTTATAAAAAAGTTGTTTTTGTAAAAGTTGTGTGTTTTTAGTTGTAAAATAAGTTTGTAAAAGAAAAACCAAGAAAAATCAATTTAATTTTAAGTGATATTTTCTATTTAATGTAATTTAATTTTAATTTTCATTTTTAAATTTTTGTTAAGCACTTAGCTTTTTTATATTTTATTAATTACCTTTTATATTAAAGTAATTTTAGTAAATTTCTTAGATTTTTATTTTACCATTTAGTATTTATTAAATTTAATATTAGTTTTATTAGTAATTAATTAATAATTAAGTTTTAAATAGCATAATTAGTTTTTATAAAGCAAAACCTAGTTTTTATATTTTTCCTAGCTTTTATATAATGTAAAATAATTTTATAAATTTTCTTATAATTTTTACTGTTCATTTTCTATTTTTCTTAATTTAAAATAGTTTAATTAGGTAATTAATAATTAATTAGTAATTAATTAATATAAAAATCACGAAAAGACAAAAGTACTTATTTTTAATTTTAAAATTAGTTTTTAGTTATTTTATAATTTTAAAAATTTTATTTTCATTTTTCTAGTGTTAAATAATATTATATTGTATTTAAGTGTTTTAAATATTAATAATTAGTTTTAAATAGTAATTAATTAAATAAATAATTAATTAGTGTAAAAATTTATTTTCTTTTTTCTAAAAATTTTCTTTTACCTTTTAGTTTGTAAAAAAGTCATTTTCACCCCCTGGGTGTTTTCAGATTTCACTTTTCACGTTTTATTTTGTACGTTCGCGTTATTTAAAACGTAAACGTACGCGTTTTTAGGTTTTGAATGTTTCTGGGTTTTCTACTTTTACAGTCTTGTCTATATAGCTTGTTTAAGCTATTTCTTCGTATATTCCTTAGTTCAAATCATTCACAACCCCTTTCCCGTCCAGATTCACCCGATCACAAACCCGTTTAATAACCATCACACCTCGTCGGGACATAACGACCCGGGGAAACCCTGTACTTCCACGGAGCATTGGTTTAAGCTGTTTGACTATTATAGTCGACCATTCATAAGTGGTTGACCAATAATTATCTGACGGTTTAGCACCAATCAAATTTTGGCACCGCTGCCGGGGAGGTCGTGCGCATATTCTAAACGGTTTTACAGATTAGTGAATCTGGATATACACTCATTGTATATTTACCATCCCTTGTTCATATTTTCTTATTTTAAAAACAAAACGGTTCCTGAAAACTTTTTAAAATTAGTTTTCAACGAACACAAAAACACAAAAAAAATTTCTTTCTTATAAAATGTTTATCAAAAATCCCAAAAATATCCATCTTTACCCTCCTACCTTTTTGATTCTTCATCCCTTTACCCTCTATCCTTTTGATTCTACTTTATTCCACTTGACCCGTAATTGATTCTAATGGCATCTCTCGATGACGATTTCTTTGAACAAAGGGCCTTTGAGAGCAAAATTGAAAAACTTATGGCCTTGTCAAAAATGTCGAGATGTCGTGTTGATTATGATGGACCTTCGATTCATATTCCCTCTCCGGTGAGGGAAATGGAACAAGAAACCGAGGTGACAAAGGACCCTGTACTTCCCTCTGACGATGGAAGTGCTAAATACGTCCAACCTACGGTTGTCCAAAAATCTAAGCTCACAATTGCTCCTAAACCGTCAAGAATTGATCCTAACCTTTCACGGTTTACGGTTAAAATTTTATCAAGCAAATGTACAGAGCTTAGGGCAGTGACTGAAAAGAACGACTCACCTAATCTTCACATTCATCAAGAACAAAAACCCGAGGCCATAACGGAAGTGGTGGAAATTCCTAGCTCTAAGAGCACACCACTTGTCCCACCTCCGGATTCTATCCCTTGTGTTGGTTGTCGTGAGCCACTATTTGGTTTACCATGTCGTTGGTGTACATGTGTACAATGTGGTAATGATATTCGAGACAGGAGTTGTTTGGTTTGTGGTTCAAGGAATTCATTTCCTTATGATCCTAATCAGAACTCATTCAATGACTCTTCAAATTTTTCCAATTACCCATCACATTCATACGAGCAAGAATCATATTATCCAAATCACAATGATGCTTCGTATCATAATACACCAAACTTTTCGTGTGAATACTGTGGAGGTCCTCACCAAGGTTTTGATTGTCAAAATAGTCAAAATTTTGGTTACGACCAATATCCATACTATTCACCAAACCAGGCTCAACAGTTTAACTGTTGTGAGTATTGTGGTGGCTCACACTACAGTTCTGATTGTCAATCGGGCAACACGCTTGTCTATGAGCAGTTTCCCGATAACAATTATGACTCAAGCACATACGACTCACAGCCACATCAGTTTTACAGTTGTGAAAACTGTGGAGGTCCTCACTTTAGCTCGGATTGTCAAACAGGGAATCCATTTCCTTGCAACAATTAAAACTATTCGTTTCAAGACCAACCTCCACATCACCAATTAACCCAAGCAACTCCTCAATTCCCGCAAGACCTTTGTCTAAAGGTTCTTGAAGCATTTAAAGAATTTAAGGAGGGGTTGGCTTCTACATCATTTCAAGAATCTCGTGAAAAATCAATGGTAGAATTACTTGCTGAAGAACGAGATGCTAGAAATGAAATGAGCATGGAAGAATTACTTGCTGAGCAAAGAGCGGCTAAAATACGTGCCAATCTTCGCTATGTTGCTCTATATGATGATGATGATGATGATAGTGATGATGATGAAGATAACGTTGTTATTATTCAAAAAGATTCATCATATTCATCTGTTGTGATTCCTTCCATGGAGAATCAGGGAGAAAATAATGTGACGAAGTCACTAGCCTTTGATCAAATGAAACTTGAAAATTCCATAACTGCTAGTACTTCTAAACTCCCTCAGTCTATTGTTATCACACCCGAAGTTCACACTCACTCTCTGAATATGGGGGATGAGCATCTTAGCACTGTTCCTCAAAAGGAATCGGACGAATTCATAAAGTCTAGTGTTGAGAACCTTGTCCCAATCCCAGGAGAGTCACAGGGGACTTTTGATCATGTGTGTGACTTACCTTATCACCCTGAAAATCCAAAAGATCATTTTGAGACTTTCTCCGACTTTAATGATGATTGTACATCTTATGGAGAAGTTGAGTATGAGGAGGCACCATTGCCTCATTCGGATGTTGACCCTCTTATTGAGGAGTTCACAAATGAACTTACTCACATCAATCCACTTCCATTGGGAAGTGATGATGGTCTCCTTGATTTTGAAGCCGATATGGGAGAAACTGGAAATCTTTTAAACTCTAATCCCAACATCAAGCTTAGTACTTCACATGCTGATGAAAATTCTTTATCTTCTGGAGACATCAGTCATGTGGAAGGATTACCTTCTGAGCTAGTTAGCTTAGAAGAAGTGAATGATGAGACCGACACTGAAATCAAGGATGAAGCACTTCGTGCAACATTGTTGAATGTCAGTCTCCTCATTGCAAAAATCGAGGCTTTCAAAGAGAAACCTATTTCATCTCCTATCCCCGTTAAGGATAGTGACATTTTCTCCGATGATCCTATTCCGGAGTTTGAAGCCTTCACTTTTGATCATATGGGAGAGAAGATTAGTGGCAGTACCACTTCTCATTCTCAAATTTCTCTCCCCGAATATGATTCATTCACCTTTGAGGAGTTCTCCGGTGAACTCACTCATATGATGACTCCTTCGGAGTATGATAGCCCAGGGGGATATGCACTCAATCATGAGAATTTACAAATTCCCACCCACCCTCCCGGGATATTTACGAGCTTAGCCCTTGTTATCCAAACGCAGGCTACGGAGCCTGATCTCGAGGAAGAAAATCTTATAAAGATTTTCATCATGGTTTTCTTCCTGTTCTTCACCTACCGGGTGACTTCTCCTGTTCTTCACTCCTTCGGGAATGAAGACATTATCTTTGACCCCGGCATCATCGCTTATAGTTTATACTATCTTGAGCCAGATACTTATCTCATCGGTGTGGAACTTTCACGTGCTTCAAATGTTTGTCCAAACATCTTGAATGAAAGTCCGATTGAGATTGTTTCTTCTACATCATGCTTCCCCAAGGACAAATGAATTCGGGGTCGAGTCAAGCTAGCGACTCGGTAAACAAAAACAGTAGCATGCTTATAGGGTTTTCACCCTAAGTGTGGGGGAGTTACCCCACTCTGGTTACAAATGAAGTGAAAAACAAAATGGTGTTTTCTACGCTTAGCTTGTAATGTTGCCCTTTTACGTTCAAAATGTCGGCATAATTGCCGAGACTTTAAATATTGAGGAAAATATTCATTCTAAGTGTGGGGGGGGGGGGGGTATTTCGCTATTCTAGCAAATTTTATCACATTTTACTATCTTATACCCCCGTTTTTGGCCAAAAATTTCACTGGTGCTTCAAAATTTTTGTGGTAATCAGTCCGCCAGGTCTAACCGACAAAGGGATTGGCTAATCCAGGAGCAAACGGCTCTTGGTAAAGATATATCAAATCCGTTTATGGCTTGAAATTTGCCAAAAATTGTATGGTACCTCAACTCGTCATATCCCATAAAGCGAATGAGTTGGCTAGCCCGCAAGATTATGGCTTGTGGTAAAGGCAGTGGAAAATCCATAATTGGTAATCAGCTCACCAAGATGTTGACTATTCCATCAAGAGTTGGCTAGTCCAGAAGCAAACGGCTTTTGGTAAAGACTAATCAAATCCATTGACAGCTGGTGATTTGCTCAAAATCACACGGTTATCAAGTGTACCACAGTTCTCACACCTGGCTACTCCAAAAGTGATGGCTTTTGGTAAAGAGTTTAAAATCCATTAAATTTTCTCAAAAGATTTTTAGGGACTAGCAATAGTTTAGTGTGGGGGATTGATGAGTGTGTAAATACTCATCATTTTTATCGTATCTGAACTGCCAAAACATCCAAAAACACTCAGAAATGCATCAAAATACAGAAATTATCCCAAAAGTGTGTTTTATATGTTTTAAACGCAAAATGTTTAAAAACAAATGAAAAACGAACAAAGTTTGCATAATTGGCAGTTTCAGTCCCTCAAGTTTCAAAAATTGACAAAACTAGTCCCTGAAGTGTTAAAACGAAAGAAAAGTCAACCCAAGGCATTTAAAAGTCAAATATATTCAAAAACGATCCTTGGGTGAAAATTTTTGAGAAATTACACTTTTGGTCCCCGAACTTTCAAAAATGGCAAAAGTAGTCCTTGGTTTTTAAAAATTGGAAATTTACATTTATAACCATTGTACTATTCACATGTTACAATTTTGCCCCGTTTGGTAATTTATGGAAATTTACACTTACAACCCTTCAAGAATCCATAAATTACAAAAGTGGTCCTTGTGGTGTTTTACTAGCAAACCAAACGGACCTTTTTATTATCCAAATCCATAAACCAATATCAAATCCAACCCAATCTACCCACCTTATATCACCAACCTGATCCACAACACCCCTAGCCCATCACCAACTCTAGCCCACTCCAATCACCAGCCCACCTCCCATCTCAAAATAATATTACCCCGTCCCTTTTCATTACCCTAGTCAAATACCCCTCCTTTGACTCTCCACCTCACCTCCTTCCCTCTGCCAGACCCTGCAACCTCACTCATTACCTTCCCCTGCAACACTCAACCCTCCCCCCTTGCATCCTTAAACAAAAACTACAATCCAAATACACCTCTGGCTTCAATAATTTATAAGAAAACTCCAAAAGAGAGTTTGGCGCCAAAAAAGGAAGGAACGGCTGGGATCAAATTTCATCATTCAATGGTTCTAGTTTTTGATGGGAAACACTCCAGTGGGTCCCACAACCTCAAAAGGTCAAAATATAAGAAGAAGGAAGCAAAGAAGAGAAGCAGTTAATCAGGAGTAGTGTAAAAATTAGCTTAGTGTAATGTCTTCTTAGTTTAATCCAATTTCCCTTGTATTATCCTGTTTTAAGTTTAATTCTCTAATTTAATAACTTTTCTTTGAAGTAATTTAAGTTTTATTAAGCAATTGATAGATTTCAAATTTCACTTACTTTTCTCAACTCTTGCAAATTATTGTTACTTTCTTTTATTTATGCTAAGTTTGTTCTCAGTAGTTATCAAAAGTTGTTTGAAATCCTTCTGAGGTTTCAAATCCAGTAAAATCAGAAACATAAAAAAAAAGAGAAAATACAAAAAAAAAATAGTATAAAAAATAAAAAGCAAGAAAGGATAAGATGAGAACTGAGTAGGGTAAAATTCTGGATTGCAATGGGTTTAGAACTCCATGGGGAGTCTTAGGGTTGTGAGTATTTTCCATATTTTTTGGCATTTCACTGTTCACCTGCTCATTTGAGCTTACTATCTGCTTATTCTTGCTTATATATATATATATATATATATATATATATATATATATATATATATATATATATATATATATATATATATATATATATATATATTATTGCATGTTAAACTTACAAGGAAGCCTAGGATCATTTAGGTTAAAACTTGTTATTTCACTGTTAAAATTTGTCAATTTTAGTTTTTAAGTTTGCTTATTGTGTACTCCTTACCACTGCTTCCTTTGTACTTCAATTACAATAAATTAAGTTAGTGATTGCTTATTTTGCACGTTGGAAGTTTAAAATTGTGAGTTCCCTTGAAAAAACTATAACAGACCATCATATAAGGGGTGTTTGGATTTGTTGAGCCATCTGACTTGCAGCCTGTTTTAGTTGTTCATTTTAGTTGAAACATGTTTCATTAGGACAAAATAGCTTAGTTAAACCTTTAAATCTAGTGGTGCTTTACTTGGAAGTCAAAATCCTTTTTAAATTCTCAATACATGTTAACTGTTTAGGATTTAGATTTCCATCTCATTCATAGTAGCTCATTAGTGGTTCTTATTGGTTAATCTCATCATTTCATAGCATATCATATCAATACCACTCAGTAAACCAGGATTAAAACTCACCAAGGTCAAAGTTCCATGTTTTGCTCAAAAAGTCAAATACTTACATTGGACATAAACTCTTTTTTTTGGATGATTTATTTTGATTTATGTGTTTGCCTCCAAGCCTTGAGCTTTTCAGAATAAGCAGTCTACCACCTCAACTCCATTATCCCAGCATCCTCTTATTTTTGAGATTTTTCTGGTGGGCCCCACCTTCATCCAAAGTGGGCTGCAGGGAGGTTCTGCCTTGCTGCAGCAGTTAACACCACCATCACCACCACTTTGGTGGTGATTTCTGGCCTCTACAGTGTTCCACATTGCCCAAATTTTGATCCCCTCAACCCCACTCCTGGTAGTCTCTTAGTATTGACCCTTTGTTTGACCTTGGACCCCCTGGGTCCCACCTGAACTAGCCTCTTAAAGTTGTCCCTTTTTTAATTCTCAACCAAGAAATCAAAATGCTTTTTGTTAGCTTATAGCTTATTCTGTGGTACCCAAGTGATTTTTCCAGCTTAATCATGTCCAAATAAGTTATTTGGACCTGAATCATCCATAGTGGGTCCCATGTGATCTCATTTGAGCTTATTTTCCTTTGTGGTCAACAAAAGTCAATTGTTTGGCTTTTTGCTTTCCACAGTGCTTATTTTCAGTTTATAAAAAAGTTGTTTTTGTAAAAGTTGTGTGTTTTTAGTTGTAAAATAAGTTTGTAAAAGAAAAACCAAGAAAAATCAATTTAATTTTAAGTGATAGTTTCAATTTAATGTAATTTAATTTTAATTTTCATTTTTAAATTTTTGTTAAGCACTTAGCTTTTTTATATTTTTATTAATTACCTTTTATATTAAAGTAATTTTAGTAAATTTCTTAGATTTTTATTTTACCATTTAGTATTTATTAAATTTAATATTAGTTTTATTAGTAATTAATTAATAATTAAGTTTTAAATAGCATAATTAGTTTTTATAAAGCAAAACCTAGTTTTTATTTTTTTCCTAGCTTTTATATACTGTAAAATAATTTTAGAATTTTTCTTATAATTTTTACTGTTCATTTTCTATTTTTCTTAATTTAAAATAGTTTAATTAGGTAATTAATAATTAATTAGTAATTAATTAATATAAAAATCACAAAAAGACAAAAATACTTATTTTTAATTTTAAAATTAGTTTTTAGTTATTTTATAATTTTAGAAATTTTATTTTCATTTTTCTAGTGTTAAATAATATTATATTGTATTTAAGTGTTTTAAATATTAATAATTAGTTTTAAATAGTAATTAATTAATAATAAATAATTAATTAGTGTAAAAATTTATTTCTTTTTTCTAAAAAGTTTCTTTTACCTTTAGTTTGTAAAAAAGTCATTTTAACCCCCTGGGGGTTTTCAGATTTCACTTTTCACGTTTTATTTTGTACGTTCGCGTTATTTAAAACGTAAACGTACGCGTTTTTAGGTTTTGAACATTTCTGGTTTTTCTACTTTTACAGCCTTGTCTATATAGCTTGTTTAAGCTATTTCTTCGTATATTCCTTAGTTCAAATCATTCACAACCCCTTTCCCGTCCAGATTCACCTGATCACAAACTCGTTTAATAACCATCACACCTCGTCGGGACATAACGACCCGGGGAAACCCTGTACTTCCACGGAGCATTGGTTTAAGCTGTTTGACTATTATAGTTGACCATTCATAAGTGGTTGACCAATAATTATCTGACGGTTTAGCACCAATCACTCGGTCACAAACAAAACGTAAACATCAGAAAAACGTACCCAAGCTACGTTCTGTTACAGAAGAACCAAAAACCGAAATGGCCGTTGGGCCACCACCACCATTACCAACCCTGACTCTCCTAGGGATGTGTCAGCTCCTGATCTCCGAACGATGGAGGAGTTGTGCCAGCCTACCATGCAAGGGCGGGGTGGGCCTATTGCACCACTCACTATTGAGGCTACGGACTTTGGCCTCAAGCACCACATGATCCAACAAGTCCAGAATTCGTGTCAATTTCACGGATTACCGGGTGACGATGCTAACAAGCATCTTGATAAATACCTTATGGTCACCCAAAGCATGAAACAGTATGGTGTCACCGATGATGCCCTCCGGCTGTATCTCTTCCCCTATTCTCTCACTCATCATGCCACTACATGGTTTGACCGACTCCCAAAGAATTCTATTCGTACCTTTGATGAACTGGTAACCAAGTTTTTAGCAAAATACTTTCCACCTTCCATGGTTACCAAGTTACGAAATGATATCAGCAACTTCCGGCAACGTCCCGATGAGTCTCTTTTTTAGGCTTGGGAACGTTATAAGCTAGCTATTGATCGGTGCCCTAACCACAATATGTTGCAAGTTACCATCATAGATACCTTCTATAATGGCCTGACATTGAGGCACCGGGATATTCTCAATGCTGCTGCTGGTGGGACCTTTATGAAAAGGCGTCCCGAAGAGTGCTATGACTTGATTGAGAACATGACTACCCACCATAACTTTTGGGATTCCTCTGCGGAGAGGGATGCGTCATGTAATTCAGTTACTCCTTCATCATCATCTCCTGAAATAATTGCTCTTACCAAAAAGATGGATGATATTTCTACGGCTGTATTGAGAATGAACCAAACGATGCAAAATCAGGTTCAAAATCAACAAGTGAAAGCCGTGGCCCAAAGTTATGAAACTTGTGGGGGCCCACATCTTTATTCCGAGTGTCCAGCTACTGCTGGCTTTCCTCAAGAGAACGTTTGTGCTGCTCACAGTTCCTACAACACGGTGGGTAATTCTTACCAACCACAAGGGGACCGTAATCTCTTAAGCTATCGTTCAAACAATTTTCTCGGACCTTTCGGTTTTAACCAAAATCAAAACCGTAACTCGAATCAGAATTTTAACCAAGGTCAAAACTCAAATTTCCAAAACCCGAACCAAAATCAAGGCCAGTTTAAGCAAAACAATTTTCAAAATGGCAATCAAAATCAAGGTTTTCAAGGAAATTTTCAAAGAAACCAAAATCAAGGGAATTACAATCAGGGTAATTTCAATCAGAGAAACAATTTTCAGGGTAACAACAATCAAAATCAAGGAAATTTTCAAAACAACCGTGTTCAAAAGCTTCCTAATCAAAATCAAAAAGTTGTTCCACCCTCGTCTTCCTCCGATGAAGTGCTAAAACAATTCATGAAAGCGCAAGAGGAAACGAATCGGTTATTGATCAGCAAGATCTCTGAGCTTCAGAAGTCTTTAAATGATCGACCCTCGGGCCCGGGTACACTACCGAGCAACACGATCGCTAACCCAAGGGGCGATGTCAAAGCGATCACTACCCGAAGTGGGGTATCATAAAATGGACCCGCGATTCCCTCTACCTCTTCTTATCCTCCTACTAAAGTAGCAGAACATGAACCTGAGGTTACCACGGACACGGTACTTCCTACTAATAACGGAAGTATCAACAACGTCCACCCTCAAGTTGTCTCGGTCCCGGCTCGTAAGCCGAAAGTTGTATTTGATCCTCCTGTGAGTTCTGATGAAATTCCAAAGAATGATCCTAAGCCTTCAATTCCATATCCTTCACGTATGAATGATCAAAAGAACCGCGAAAAAGCTAACCATCAGATGGAAAAATTTTATCAAATTTTCCAAGAGTTACATTTCGATAGTAGCTTCGCGGATGCTCTTCTTCTTATGCCTAAGTTTGCTTCGATAATCAAAAATCTGATAAGCAACAAAGAAAAACTCTGTGAAATGGCAAAAACTCCACCTAATGAGCATTGCTCAGCAGTGCGCTTGAAAAAGCTTCCCGAAAAGCTTGGAGATCCCGGGAAATTTCTCATTACTTGTATTTTCCCGGGGATGGTTGAATGCTTTGCCTTGGCCGATCTTGGCGCAAGCATTAACCTGATGCCTTACACAGTCTAGAAAAGACTCTCTCTTCCTGCTCTCACTCCGACCTGCATGACACTCGAGCTTGCAGACCGTACTATATCTCGTCCTCTCGGCATTGCCGAAGATATCTTCGTGAAAGTAGGAAAGTTCCATTTTCCGGCAGAGTTCGTGATTGCTGATTTCGATGCTGACCCAAGAGTTCCTCTCATTCTCGGGAGGGGATTCTTAAGAACGGGTCGTGCTTTAATCGATGTATTCGAAGAAGAAATCACTCTACGTGTTGGTGGTGAAGCCATCACATTCAATCTTGATCAGACTTCAAGATACTCCTCCAACTATGACGCTGAAACGGTTAACCGAATTGACATCATCGATGTTGCGTCTGAGGAGTATTCTCAAGAAGTCCTTGGTTTCTCAGCAAGTGGCAGTACCACTCCTTCTACTGATCCTATCATTTCCGACTTTTCCCCTTCCCTCACTCCGTTTGAGGGAAGTGACTTCCTTCTGGAAAAGGTCGAGGCTTTTCTTGCTCAGGATAGCTCAATCCCAAATGGGGTTGATGAAAACTATCTTGACCCGGAGGGGGACATTCTTCTCCTTGAAAGATTGTTAAATGACGATCCTTCACCCTCTCCGTCTCCAAAAATACTTCATAAAGCGGAAGTTAAAAATGTTGAAATAACTGAAGACTTTCCCGAGGTTGAGATCAAGGACTTGCCTCCTAATCTAGAATATGAATTTCTGGAGGGTGATAATAAATTGCCCGTCATTATTGCTAAAGACTTAAAAGATGAGGAAAAGGCAGCACTCCTAAAGGTTCTTAAAGAAAACAAGCAAGCAATTGCTTGGAAACTCTACGACATTAAGGGCATAAGCCCAGACTTTTGTACCCACAAAATCTTAATGGAGGATGACTTTAAGCCAGTAGTGCAACAACAGAGAAGGGTAAATCCCAAAATCCACGAAGTTATCAAACAAGAGGTTCTTAAACTTCTTGATGCGGGATTGATTTATCCTATATCTGACAGTCCTTGGGTTAGCCCAATTCATTGTGTTCCTAAAAAGGGTGGCATTACCGTTGTCACCAACGAGGATAACGAGTTGATTCCAACTCGTTTGGTCACGGGTTGGCGAGTATGTATTGACTATCGAATGTTGAATGAAGCCACCCGTAAAGACCATTTTCCTCTCCCTTTTATGGACCAAATGCTCGAAATACTTGCGGGGAATGAATACTACTGCTTCCTCGATGGTTTTTCGGGTTACTTCCAAATCCCCATTGATCCACAGGATCAAGAGAAGACAACCTTCACATGCCCCTACGGAACTTTTGCTTACAGACGTATGCCTTTCGGCTTATGTAATGCACCAGGCACGTTCCAGAGGTGCATGATGTCTATCTTTTCTGACATGATCGGGAAAACCATGGAGGTACTCATGGATGACTTTTCAGTCATCGGGGATTCATTCCAGACCTGTCTGTCCCACTTGGAACAGATGCTTAAACGTTGCAAAGAAACGAATTTAAGTCTCAACTGGGAGAAGAGCCACTTTATGGTCAAGGAGGGCATTGTCCTTGGCCATAAAATTTCAAAAAACGGGATCGAGGTTGACAAAGCCAAAATAGATGTCATTGCTAAATTACCTCATCCCACCACCGTAAAAGGTGTTAGGAGCTTTTTGGGTCATGCCGGCTTCTATCGTAGGTTTATCCAAGATTTCTCTAAGATTGCCCGGCCTATGCCCCATCTCCTCGAGAAGGATGCTCCTTTCATCTTCTCTCCTGAGTGCATCGAAGCTTTTGAAACATTAAAGAAAAAGCTTACCGAGGCACCGATTCTTGTTGCCCTCGATTGGGACCTACCTTTTGAACTTATGTGCGATGCTAGTGATTTTGCCATAGGTGCGGTCTTGGGGCAACGTAAAGCAAAATACTTTCAGCCTATACACTACGCAAGCAAAACTATGACCGAGGCTCAAGGTCATTACACCACCACTGAAAAAGAACTCCTAGCTCTGGTGTATGCCTTTGAAAAATTTCGGCCATATTTAATCCTGACCAAATGCGTGGTGTATACGGATCACTCGGCTTTGAAGTACCTATTTGCAAAGCAAGATGCAAAGCCGAGGCTACTCCGTTGGGTTCTCCTCCTCCTCCAAGAATTTGATATCATTATCCGTGATAAAAAGGAGCTGAGAACCTTGCTGCTGATCATCTCTCACAATTAGAAAACCCTCATCAGGATGTGTTCGAGAAAAAGGAAATAAATGAGACATTTCCTCTCGAAACACTCAATGCGGTTGCTTTTCGTGGTGACTCTATTACCCCATGGTTTGCCGACTTTGCAAATTACCATGCGGGTAACTTCATCGTTAAGGGGATGACGTCCCAACCGAAGAACAAATTCTTCAAAGACGTTAAACATTACTTCTGGGACGACCCCTTTCTCTTCAAAATCTATGCCGATCAAGTCATTAGCGATGTGTATATGGGCAGGAAGCCGCTGATATTCTCAAGGCTTGCCATGCTGGACCCACCGGGGGCCACCATAGTCCTAACTACACCGCCAAAAAGGTGTTTGATTCTGGTTTCTATTGGCCCACGATCTATAAGGATGCCCATGAGTTAGTCAAAGCTTGTGATGCTTGTCAGCGTCACGGTAATATTTCACAAAAGAAAGAAATGCCACAAAATGCCATTCAAGTTTGTGAAATCTTTGACGTCTGGGGCATTGATTTTATGGGGCCATTCCCATCTTCTCGTGGAAACAAATACATTCTCGTGGCTGTTGACTACTTGTCAAAATGGGTTGAGGCTAAGGCCTTACCCACTAACGATGCCCGAGTTGTTGGGAAATTTTTGAAATCCCTCTTTGCTCGTTTTGGAACTCCACGTGCCATCATTAGTGATCGCGGTACTCACTTTTGCAATGATCAATTTGCAAAAGTCATGCTAAAGTATGGTGTTATTCATCGTCTTTCTACCGCGTATCACCCACAAACAAGTGGCAGTTGGAGGTTTCAAACCGTGGTATTAAACGGATTCTTGGGAGGACGATAGGTGAAAACCGTGCTTCCTGGTCGGATAAACTAGATGATGCACTCTGGGCCTTCCGTACAGCTTACAAAACACCCATCGGGTGTACTCCATACAAGCTTGTATACGGGAAGGCGTGTCATTTACCGATCGAGCTCGAGCACAAAGCCTACTGGCCTTGAAACATGCAAACTATGACCTTCATAAAGCGGGTGATCACCGTAAGGTTCAACTAAATGAATTAAACGAACTTCGTGATCAAGCCTACGAAAACTCTTTGATCTATAAATAAAAGACAAAGAAGATTCATAAGATTAAGAACCGCGTTTTCAACGTCGGTGACAGAGTCCTTCTTTTCAACTCAAGGTTAAAGATCTTCTCGGGGAAATTAAAAACCCGATGGACTGGACCATTCACTGTTGCTAAAGTATATCCATAAGGGACTGTTGAGTTATCTCAACCCGAAGGTCCCAACTTCAAAGTGAATGGTCATCGTTTGAAACATTATTTTGGAGAGGACATACCACCCATGGTTGTTCCTGATCTCCAAACTTTCCCCATGGACCAATGAATTTGGGGATCGAGTCAAGCTAGTGACTCGGTGAACAAAAATTAGCAAAATATATGGGTTTTCACCCATATTTCTGACTTCTTTCTACTTTCTATCACTCTAGTGTAGGGGAGTGGCCGTCCCCCACCATTTGAAAAGTAAATATGTATATAAGTTTCAGTTCAATAAAAAAAATGTTTATATGTACAGATAAATAAAGTGAAAAATAAAATCAATATTTCCACAGTTAGTTTCGAATATTAGCTTTTTCCGTTCAGAGATTCGGCATAATAGCCGGGACTTTGAATATTGAGGACAATATTCAATTCTAGTGTGTGGGGGGGGGGGGGGGGGGGAATTCTTACGAATTTTATCACAAAATACTATCTAGTACCCCCATTTTAGGCCTAAAATTTTTCAAAAATTTTTCACTTTATTTCAAAATTTTTGTGATAATCAGTCCGCCAAAGTCTAAATGACAAATGGATTGGCTAGTCCAGGAGCAAACGACTCTTGGTAAAGACATCTCAAACCCGTTGATGGCTTGCAATTTGCCAAAAATTGTATGGTTCCTCAACTCCCCATATCCCATAAAGCGAATGAGTTGGCTAGCCCACAAGATTACGGCTTGTGGTAAAGGTCGTGGAAAATCCATAATTGGTAATCAGCTCACCAAGATATTGACTTAGTCCATCAAGATGCTGGCTAGTTCAGAAGCAAACGGCTTTTGGTA
This sequence comes from Artemisia argyi, assembly GCA_030686995.1. NCBI lineage: Eukaryota > Viridiplantae > Streptophyta > Magnoliopsida > Asterales > Asteraceae > Artemisia > Artemisia argyi. Next base: position 167,508,392 of record CM060701.1, on the reverse strand, counting down.
AAGACTAATCAAATCCGTTGACAGCTGGTGGTTTGCTCAAAATCACACGGTTATCAGGTGTGCCACAGTTCTTACACCTGGCTACTCCAGAAGTGATGGCTTTTGGTAAAGAGATTTTCAAATCCATCAAGTTTTTCTCAAAAGATTGCTAGGGACTAGCAATGTTTTAGTGTGGGGGATTGATGAGTGTGTAAATACTCATCATTTTTACCATTTCTGAATTGCCAAAACATCTAAAAACACTCAATATTGAATCAAAATAGTGAAAATATCTCAGGAAAGTGTTTTACATGTTTCAAATGCAAAATAATAAAAAAAAAAACGCACAAAGTTTGCAAAATTGGCAGTTTCAGTCCCTCAACTTTCAAAAGTTATCAAATCTAGTCCCTAGTTGTTCCAAAAACTTGAAAAAGTCACCATAGGTCATTTTAAATCAAAAAGTTACACAATTAGTCCTTTGGTGCAAAGTTTCACAAAATGTCAAGTTTAGTCCCTGAACTTTGAAAATTGTCAAAAATGGTCCCTGGGATATTAAAACTTTGAGAAAAACAAATTTTGTCCTTGCACTAATCTTTTATCGCAGGATAGGTCCTTGGTGGAAAAGTTTGGTGAAATTACACAATTGGTCCCTGAAGTTTGAAAGTTTGGCAGAAATAGTCCCTGGTAAAATTAAAATGGAAAAATCGTACAAGGACCTCATACTATTCATAACTTGGCAAGAAACACCCTTTGAAATACTTTGGAAGATGGGCAAGTTTACCCCTCCAACTTTCGGTGAATTACAAAAATGGCCCTTGTGAAGTACTTAAACCAAACCGGACCCTTACTATTACCCCAAAATAATACCAAGTACAATCCACAACCTAAGCCCACCTACCTTGTTTTATTTTAGGCCCAAAATACCAATTCAGCCCATCCTTTTATTAATAAAACACCTGGTCAAACATTTGACCCCCTTGGTCAAATACGGTCAAACAACCATCATCTCAGCCTTCCCTCCCCCACAACCTAACTTGCAACCATCAAATCACCACCACCCCACCATCCATGTCACTTCCACCGCCCAAACCACTCACCCTACACTCCACCCTCACCTCAGCATTTAATGCTTCCCCATCCTATTGTTATATCAGAAGCAAATTGCAAATGATTCCCTTTCCCGCCAAAAACACGTGACGCATGATTAAGGTGTATCATTGATCCAAGGGCTTGGAATTTGTTGGGATATGCTCAGAGAAGACAAAGGAAACCTAATCCTTGGCTATAAAAGGGAAAAGAAGAAAGATGAAGTCTCTGTCTCAATTTTTAGTGTAAAAGTAGTCGTATAAGTGTAATAGGCAATTGTAGTTTAATTAAAAGCTTTTAAGCAGTGTTCTAAGTTAATTCAGTGTACTTTCAATCTTTTCAAAGCAATAAAATCAAGTTTCCTTAATACTAGTTGTTTATGCAATTTTCAGGTTCATATCACCATATTAGATCATATTCTGTTAATGTTTATGTTTGTATTACGGACTCTTAAGCTCACTTAGGATCCCTTAAAGCTCATTGAAGCTTATAGAGACCTTAAAAATCAGTATTACTAGAAAAAATCAAAATTATAAAAAAAGTCAACAATAGTCAACTTTGTTTGTCATTGAGTTTGATTGCAGGTTTCTGAGGAATTGAAGGGCAAGATTTGAAGTGGAATAGCCTATCTAAAGATAGGCATCAGTGGAAAACCCCTTGTTCATGCTAGGGGTGATTTGTATGATTTGCTAATTTTGATTTTCCTCTAAAATTTCAATTCCTGATAATCTTTGTAGTTTGCTTGATATTCTGTGATCTTTATGTTTATTAGGCATTGTTAGTTAAGCTTGTGTTTTAAAATTAGTAGCTTGTACTTAGTTTTCTTTTATTACTCATAATCTTTGTTATAACTGCCATATTAGCTATAAATTGTTTTCTTGTGCTTTAGTGGTTTTCACTTTTGTTTCTGAGCTTAACTCACTTTGTTAGATCATATTAGAACAATTTGAAACTGAATTGTGGAATAAAAAGGTTAATCTCAATCAAAATCATTAATAACAGTGCTTAAGGGGGTGTTTGGATTTGGTTAATTCACTGTGTTATTAAGGTTCTTGGTTGTCAACTTTGGTGTTATAAAGCAAAAAAGTCAAAATTACAAAGATCCACCCACACAGTCAACTGTGTGAGATTTTGAGTCCCAAAAGCTCTTCATAACTTAGCTTAGAGTGTTATTTCAACTTAAATCAACCTTAGTCTAGCTTATTAACTTATTTTCAGTCACTTAGAATCAAGCAAAAGTCACCAAAGTCAATTTTACAAGTTTTCTCAAAAAGTCAAAGTAGTGTGTTCTTAGATTTTGCAAAACTTCCAAGATTTTTGTAGAATTTAGTACTAAGGTTTAGAGCTTGAAATTTGTTCCTAATCATAGTCTATCAGCTCTACTTTGAGGTCTCACCTTGGTTTGAATTTTGTGAATTTTATTGTGGGACCCACACTTAGCCAAAAACACTTGCAGGGAAGGAAACCTCCCCTGCACCAGATACCACCACCACACCACCAACTTTGGTGGTGGCTGCAGCCCACCTCAGTGGGACCCATTGCACCATTTTTGGTTTTGACAACCCCCCTCCTACCAGGGTACAAGAATTGACCCTTGGTTTGACCTAGGAGTAAGTGGACCCCACCTGGAATCAACCTTAAAGTCTGTCCCAGTCTGTGTTAAAGTTCAAGTTTTTAAAGTGCTTAATTGTATCTTATTAGCTTATCAGTGCTAGTTGTTTGTTGTTTATAGCTTATTTTAGTCCTAGTAATTTATTTATACCTAGTTTTATCATTGTGGACCCCACATTCACTCATTTGAGCTTATTTACCTAGTTGGTCAATAAAAGTCAACTGTTTTAGATAAGGGGGTGCATACTGCTTGTTTTTAAGCCAAATAAAAAGTTGTTTCACAAAAGTTACTTATTTTTACCTTGTATTTAGCTGTCAAAAAGAAAAACTACAAAAAACCAAATATAAAAATAGTGATAGCTTCTATTTAATAGAAACTATCTTTTTCATTTTTCATTTCAGCTTATTCATAAGCACTTTTCCATTTTTATAATTTTCTAAAATCTTAGATTTTTCCTAATCAGTTTACTATTTATTAGATTTAACAGTAGTTTAATTAATTAAATAAGTAATATTAGTTATTAATTAGTTTTCTTAAATTTTTAGTAACAACAGTAGGTTTTTATAATTTTTCTAAGTTTTATAAATTAGTTAAGACTTTTAGGAAATATATTTTTAGTTTCTACTGTTCATTTTCCATTTTTCTTATTTTAATTATTTAAATTAGATTTAAAGTAATTAAAAGGTAATTAATTAGTGAAAAAGCCTAAATATAATTTTTAGAAGTTTTTATAATTTTGTAGGATTCCTGTGATGGTTAAATAATTTTATAAATTTTCTCATAATTTTCTAAGTTAATTTAGTATTATTTGTAATTTAAATTAGTTTAAATAGTTTAATTAATATAAATAGTTTTTAATTGATAAAAAACTCATAAAAAGACAAAAATATTTATTTTTATTTTTTATACTTTCTTCAAGTTCAATTTTAAGTTTAGAAATTGTTTTTGCAAATTTTTAGTTTAGTTTGTAATCCTTGTAATTTTTAGTTAATTTAAATTAGGTTTAAATTGGATTTTAAATAGTTTTATTAATTAAATCATATTTAAATATTAAAATAATCACTTTTATAATTTCATTTTCATTTAAATTTCTTTTTAAATTTTAAGTTTTCAAAAGTTTCATTTGCACCCCCTGTAGTTAGTAATTTACCAAAACCCACTTTTCTGTCTGTTACGTGATACCAAATTATTAATTTGTGCATATACCTGTATATCTGTTATTTGTGAATATTATATCTGTGTACAAATACCAAAATATCAGTAGCAAAATCAATTTCATATCATCTTGGCTACTGTCCTCAGTGCCACTCATTCCTAAACGATTTCCAAAAGCACCATTTCAATCTCGCCGGGACTTAACGACCCGGGGACACACTATACTATCACCGGAGAATTGGAACGAGGCTGTCTTTGACTTATTGACCTTGTTCAATAATATCTGACTGCTTTTACCCCAATCAGTTCCCAACTCACCTTTTTCTCACGCAACTATGGTTAACTCTTAACCACACCAAAGATGGAACATTGCCTTGGATACACCCTTTAAGCTAACCATGGTTCACCTTCTAACCTAACCATGGTTTAATATCTGTACACTTCTTTCTAAACCTAACCATGGTTACTTCTTAACCTAACCTCTCACACTCTTCCCTATAGAGGAATATCCCATGACATATTCTCTTCTCTCTTTTATGCCATGTGAGGAATACCCATTCTAACCCTAACCAATTATATCTTCTTTACTTCTATCTATGATAATTGATTTTCGAATAAACACTTCACAAAACATTTTCCAAATTGGTTATTTGAGTTGGTAAACCTGAGATTGATTAATGATAAGGTTTAGTGTGTGAAGTACAGTTGGGGGTTTAGCAAGGGTAGGTATTTACAAGATCAACACCCAACACTTGGGGAAATTGTACAGTGCCTCTGGCGCGTCATCCACGCATTGACGCGTGGGCAATGCGCCGTTCTCGGTAAATTTTTCCCAAGTTTGGGTCTTGGCCTATAAATACCCCAATTGCCTCTTGTATTCCTCACCCCTTGCCATTATTCTTTCTCTCTACATTCTTTCTCTCTAATCCTCTAATTCTATATCTTGTGTTCTTAGTTAAACGCACTAACATCTTTTGAAAGAACACATCTCTTTGCAAGGGAAGAATCTCAAGAACTTAATCCACTCTTGTGATTGTGTCGAGGGTCTTCTTATCTTTACCCTTTCTACTACAATCGAGTCTATAGGTTAGGTTGGGGCATGGTTGATAAAACAATCTTTCATTCATTCAATTATTTTTAAGGGAAGTCTTGTGTCTTGGTGACCAAGCCTAGATCATTAGGGATCTAGTTGGGGTTTGATACTTCCAATGGGAAGTCTTGGTAGTGGTCTTGGTGACCCTCAGGTGAAGTCGAATCGCGAGATTTTTTTGGGTGGTTTCCGAGGGCGGAATACCGTGGGAGTAACTCCTTCTTTGTGAGCATCGATATTGGTGAATATCGGTGGAGTGAATTGTAACGGTTTATAGTCCACCAAAAGGATTATACTAGTGGAATAGTAACGTGTCGTGGATTCGCAACTTGACATACGGATGGTATAAACCCCTGATGAGACGAAAAGTGTACCGCTTTTAGGGGGTCATTTAAGCCCAAAGTCAAGATTATTTGATAAAATATTGCCCTAAATCGTTCATTTTGTCATTTTAGGTACTTTTGAGTAGAAATTTGGAAAAAGAAGCATTTTGGACGTTTTTGGAGCGAAAAAGTGAAGAAAACGACAAAGTCTCAAATTCATGTTGAAAATAGTACCTGACGGCGTCAGGATTTGCTTATGACGTCATTACCCTTTGACAAAGAGGTGGATAATCAAGTTACACGTGACACGCTAGAGTATTTTTGGAGGAACTACACGTGACGACGTCACCAAGGCCGTCAAAAGCAAATTACATGTGACGGCCAAGATGGAGTTTACACATGACGGCGACAGAATTGGATCTAGGCAATACGATAATATTTATGGCGACGAGTTGACGGCGTCAGAAGTTACTCTTGACGCCGTCAGACTCAATTCTCTATATATAGTTTTTGATTCTTCATTCATTGGGTGCAACTTTGAGAGGAGAAACCCCAGACGAATTTTACCTTATTTTTATGAGTTTCAAACCCTTGTTTCATCCATGCTTAATTGAAGATAAGTTTTCCAATAATTATTCAATATGTCTATGTGTTGTTTGATTCTATCTTATGCTTGTCTTCACTTTAACATTCTAGGCTAGGTTTTCTTTGTGTTTGCTCAGATGTAATGAAACTTAGATATTGATTATTGGATGGTTGTTTGTTTATAATTGTTGTGGATGAATGATTTTGATGTTAGGCTTAAGAAAACTGGCAGACTTCCAATTGGTAACTTGCTTGAACATCTTAAGAAACATAATCGGATGTGTACAACGATAAATTGTTTATATTTAATGCATAGGTAACTACTAATAAGGCCATGTTAGGAGCTAATAGTCAGCTCGACATAGAAATAGGTAGAAGCTTATAGAGTTAGGGAAGATCGTACACGGCCCTACGAATGGTATTAAGGAATATAACCCGTCATCCATGCAATTGCAACAAACTAATCAACCGGTAAAAGATAGATAGGGAGTAGTGAAATCTAAGTAAACGCATTTTCTCTTATTATTGTTTTCTCCACATTTACTTTAGTGTTATTTTATTTTATTTGCATTTGTAGTTGTTTGGGTTAGTTGACTAGCAACTAATTCCGCCCACTCTTCCAAAACCCGAGATTTTTACTTTCTTTCCATAAAATATAAAAATACAAAAAGAATCATCCCTCACCTCAAGACCTAGTTGAATTGAGTTTTAACCCTAGCGAACACTATTATTTGAGTTGAACGATCAATCCCTCAGTACTTGCCACTATACTATACTACAACGGTCAGGTACACTGCCTGGTGGGGATTGCAAGCTTCTCAAGATCCCTTGAGAGGTAAAACCTTTTGCAAGGTTGCAAAACTACGCATCAAGTTTTTGGCGCCGCAACCCGGGGAATAGTTATTGTCTAGGTTGAAATTTCTTTTTATTAGGTCTACTTGCTAGATTCCTTTCTAGTAAGATTTTTTTTATAGGTCTTCTTTAGTCTCTCTTATTTCTTTGTTTCCTTTGTTTGTAAACTATCTCGATGGATAACAATAGCATTGATCGTTTGATTCCTGTTATTCGTGTTTTTCATCGTAGGATTTTCCAACCACCCGTCCGAATCCCTTTAGTGGAAAATGAGAACCCACCTAACCTCTCGCCTGACCACCACTTTGGCAATAATTCTGAGATAGAGGAGTCTGACCATGATAATGACCATAGGGCTAGACCTTTTTACTATTCGGACTCCGATGAGGACCTAGATGATGGTGATGTAATTAATGAGGATAGGATGGAAGATGAGATGAACCCTCTTAGGTATGTCGACCCTAGGACAAGGATTGAGAATGATAGCTCATTTAATATCCAGTTTCCTTGTAAGATAGGATTTAGGAGCTTTGAAGCTTACCTTAACTCATCTTTACCAATGAACATAATCTCGCGTACTGAATATAATAAAATTATGGTAAATGAGTTAGAATATAAAGGAGATAATATTGTTGCTAGGATAAAGACATTACATGTGTTTGTAGGAAGCCTTATCTATTTGGTTGAGTTTATGGTTATGGAGAATCTAGGAGAGTCTATCGATAGTAACTTAACCCAAGTTGTTTTTGGGAAGCCCTTCAAAAGGTTAACCAAACTAGATGAAAAACTTATCGAAGGGTTAATTACATTCTCGGACGGGGATGAAGATTTTGTTTACCAAATGCCCCGTGCACACCATAGGTTCAAGGATTTTTCTATTGAGAAATGTAATAGATTTCCACCTCTCGATATGCTAAGTGAGAATGATAAAAGGAAAGGGCTTAAATATCCTTATGAAAAGAATAAAAGGTATTATCGCGGCTGTTTAGATCTAAGTGATGACTATAAGAAAGATGAGGCAACAATTAGATGGCTCACACTTGGGTATGTGAGCATAAGCGACACACGGTAGGATGTGACCTTGAGTCGAGCTACAAGACTCGTTAATAAAGAAAAGCGCTTCTTGGGAGGCAACCCAAGCTTTATTTGTTTGATTGTTTGTTCGTTTGATTTTATTTGTTTCCGTATGCATGCTTTATTTTTATTGTTTGTGGCTCATGTTTCAAAATAGATTGTGAAAATGCTTTACCTTGTTGTTTAACTTCGTCTTAACTTCATATAAAGGTATTTCGCAAAAGATAAGTGTAAGGGAAATCTAAATTTGTTTTTACGAACGGAATTGAACATGAACCACAACAATATTAAATGAACATGTATATTAGAATTTGTTTGAGTCAAATGCTTGTATCGAGTCATAATGATGTTTTGCAGGAATTCCAGAAATTAAGGCATAAGTTTTTCTAGAAATTTTCCGGAAACTTAACATAAGATTTCTGTCAGAACACTCTGACGGCGTCAGGTGTAAAATTCTGAAAATTTTTGCAAGTTTTGTTTTTCTAACGGAGTCTTAAAGTTTTTGTTAATTCTTTAGTTTTATAAACTCCAAGAAATCTGCAAACATTCATTCCACAAGCATTATATCTTTATATATATATATATATATATATATATATATATATATATATATATATATATATATATATATATATTGTCGCCGATTTTACGTGAGATTTGCCTTGATTGTTTTCTCAGGTTTAACGGGTTATATTGGACAAGAAGATGATTTGTATTTCTGGAGGAAAGCTTTTAACGTTCATTTTCTTGGATGAGGATGTAACCTTGTTACCACATTATCTACACCGAATGAATCAGGGGAGTATTTGTTTTATTCTTTTACCTTCATTACTTTTACATCCTTTTTATTGAACATTGGGGACAATGTTCAGCCTAAGTGTAAGGGGAGGGTAAATGATGATCCCTTAGAGAATACAATTGCACTTGAGTTTGTTTGTTCAATAGTAGGTGTGTAATAAAACTAAGAGAAATACTTGTTAGGGCAATTTTAGCGCCAAATTTAAATTTTTTTACAACATTTAGGAGTGAAGCTTTAGCCTTAATGAGCGTCTCAATGATAGGCGTATTATGACTAGCACAAAAACCGTACCACTCAAAATTTTCCACCCAAAATATGTGAGGTTCGCCCCTAGATTTGTTAGGAAAAGATGTTTATGAGTGTACCGGTAGTACTTAGATTCTAGAACTTGCTTTAGTGATGCATCCCGAGACAGCTAGTGAGACTACATTCGTGTAGTTAGGATTTACAACATGATAAGAGGCATTAGGATAATCCATGTGTTTAAACCCGTATCATAATTACTTGACTAATGAAGTCAAATTACTTGACTAATAAAGTCAATTAATTTTTCCCACACCTTTGCGTTGTACTCATTTTTAGTACACGATACCCCTAGTACACTCCTCCGAGCCTATCTTTTTCAATTCTAACTTTAAGCATTTTACTTAAAGGAAGAATTTGTTAACAATCCACCCCAAATGTGCAACCAAATCCCTTTAGCCTTCCTTGTATGCACTCATCTTTAGTGCATTATTGTTATATGTTTAAACCCTTAGTTAATTGTCTAATTGATTACATGGTTGCTAAGTCGAGTCATATTTTGTACATATTGTTTTGGTACGATTGGGACTCATGGGTAAAGTACTATTGTTATGGAGTATTAAGGAAGAACATCATTTATTACCCCCATACGTGCGTTAATCTTAAAAAGTACTCCAAGTGTTTTGATTATCTTGATTAGAGTCATTAGAATAGTTAATTGTAAAGTATGTAAAAGTTCAAGTGTAAGGGGAATGCAACTCCTCTACGATGTATTATTTTGGATGGTAGGGCAAGAGAGTATGCAAAAAAAATATATATATATAATAAAATAAAATAAAAAAAGGGAAAAAAAATCAAAAAAATCAAGAAAAAGAAAAAAAAATAGAAAAAGATAAAGAGAAAAAAACATACGGACTACCATCCCGTTTCCTTTTGTGTTTATTTTATGTTTTTGTTAGTGTTTATTAGCTTAAGTCGAGTCGAGTCTTGGCTTAGCAACGCCATATTGTACATGTAATTGACCAAGATGATTAACTCGCCACCAGTAAAGATTTCCTTTATAAAACAAAACTGTGTTTATCATATCCCTACACTTCACGTTATAACCCTTTAAAAGACCTCTTTGACAGTTTATCCTAGGTGCTTACGCCAAGTGGTGGAGGTTTGATCCTTTCCCAAGCCTATGGTAATCTATTTGCTATGATAGGTAGTGAGAGATATTTTCCATTTTCATATTGTGATATATACTTTATTACACCCGAGAGATGTGAGTATCTAAACACTATTTATGAGGTGCTAGTGTATAATTTTCGTGTTTGTTTTGGTTGAAGCGGAACGATTATTTGTTATAATTACTTTTATATTAGTGTTAAATGACCCCTAGCTTGTATTTTTATTAGAATAAAAGCTCATTTGCTTGAGGACAAGCAATCTCAAGTGTAAGGGTATTTAATGAGACGAAAAGTGTATCGCTGTTAGGGGGTCATTTAAGCCCAAAGTCGAGATTATTTGATCAAATATTGCCCAAAATCGTTTCTTTTGTCATTTTAGGTACTTTTGAGGAGAAATATGGAAAAGGAAGCATTTTGGACGTTTTGGAGCGAAAAAGTGAAGAAAATGACAAAGTCTCAAATTCATGCTGAAAATAGTACCTGACGGCATCAGGATTTGCTTATGACGCCATCACCCTTTGACAAAGAGGTGGATAATCAAGTACACGTGACGCGCCAGAGGTTTTTAATGAGGAATTACACGTGATGGCGTCACCAAGGCCGTCAAGAGCAAATTACATGTGACATCCAAGATGGGGTTTACACATGACGGCGTCAGAATTAGATCTAGGCAATACGATAATATTTATGGCGGCGAGTTGACAGCGTCAGAAGTTACTCTTGACGCCGTCAGACTCAATTCTCTATATATTGTTTTTGATTTTTCATTCATTGGGTGCAACTTTGAGAGGAGAAACACTAGATGAATTTTACCTTATTTTTAAGGGTTTCAAACCCTTGTTTCATCCATGCTTAATTGAAGATAAGTTTTCCAATAATCATTCAATATGTCTATGTGTTGTTTGATTCTATCTTATGCTTATCTTCACTTTAACATACTAGGCTAGGTTTTCTTTGTGTTTGCTTAGATGTAATGAAACTTAGATATTGATTATTGGTTGTTTGTTTGTTTATAATTGTTGTGGATGAATGGTTTCGATGTTAGGCATAAGAAAACTGGCAGACTTCCAATTCGTAACTTGCTTGAACGTCTTAAGAAACATGATTGGATGTGTACTACGATAAATTAGTTATATTTAATGCATAGGTAACTACTAATGAGGCCATGTTAGGAGCTAGTAGTTGGCTCGACATAGGAAGAGGTAGAAGCTTATAGAGTTAGGGAAGATCGTACACGGCCCTACGAATGGTATTAAGGAATATAACCCGTCATCCATGCAATTGTAACAAACTAATCAACCGGTAAAAGATAGCTAGGGAGTATTGAAATCTAAGTAAACTCATTTTCTCTAATTATTGTTTTCTCCACATTTACTTTATTGTTATTTAATTTATTTGCATTTGTAGCTATTTGGGTTAGTTGATTAGCAACTAATTCCGCCCACTCTCTCAAAACCCGAGATTTTTACTTGCTTTCCATAAAATATAAAAATACAAAAAGAATCATCCCTCACCTCTAGACCTAGTTTAATTAAGTTTTAACCCTAGCGAACACTATTCTTTGAGTTGAACGATCAATCCCCCGTTACTTGCCACTAGTATACTACAACGGTCAGGTACACTACCTGGTTGGGATTGCAAGCTTCTCAAGATCCCTTGAGAGGTAAAACCTTTTGCAAGGTTGCAAAACTACGCATCAACCCCTATCCCGAACCAGTATATATCGTGGTGTCTCTTTCATCACTTTATATACTTGTGTTTATATTAGTGGTTGCTCATGCTTAAACCACTTGGTGTTCTTCTTGGCTTAAAATTTTTAAACATCTAAAAAGCCGAAGAAACCGTATTCACCCCCTCTACGGTTCTACAAGTTCTTTAAAAAATTTAGGGGTTGGTGATGTGCGTTTTATTAGTATAAGTTTTAAAATTTATAAGCACGAATTATCCGATTATTATTTAACACATACGAGCAAGTATACTCGTCCGGTGTAATAAAGGTGGGTAAGTCGATATCGTCCCAAGGGATTTGGTTGTTTTAGTAATAAGAAAAACGTTTGTTAAATAAGGGTTGTCAATCCAAATTTATGTAAAATATTAATTTAAAAGAAACTCAATAAAAACTAAGCATATACTTTTGTATAATTCCTTGATTGGTAATTAGGAGTATTATGACAATTTAAGTATAAAGTTTGGTGTAAAACTTGTTATATGCGCAACAAAAAATGAGTAGTTATACAATCTATGATGTATGTCATGTTTTAACTACCACTAAGAATTCTATCACCTAAATGACTCCTTTCGGACATATCAAATGAGTATGACAATTCTATAATCACATGGTTGTTTTGAAAATCAATTCTTTTCTTATGAATTCCTACGAATCCTTTCGGTCCTTTTTCGTGATGAAATCTTCTCAAATCCATTTTAACAAGTAAATAAGATAGTTGTCAAGCATTCTATTCCATACTAATTTATGCACTAATGTTTTGGAATATAAACAAGTTGAAATTCCTTTCAGACCTATTTTTCAAAAGATTGTTTTTACCAACAAATTAAGTAAGATTAGATGTTACTTCAACAAACTCATAAAATAGATATGTTTTCATGCATCACCTTTTTCATAAAAGAATACTCCATTAACCAATCACATCATATACGCAAGCATTCACAAATTACTCCATAGCAATCATATTAAAACACAAGTAAATAAGAAAACATTCATAAAACTCAAAGTAACAATTGTTCATTATAAGTATCAAGGTGTACCTAGTCTTGAGAATTACAATGAATAAACTTGTGGAACTATAGCAACCACACTCCTCTAATTGCTCACTAACGTAAGTAAACAACTCCACACTCGAACCAATGCTTGAGACTTTAACTCAATACGTTCTGGACGTTTTCACAACACTTAGTAAACTTTCAGGCAATATAAGATAAACTAACAAGATATGGTGTAATACTAAGTTAGATATTTGGTGGTACAAGTAATTCTAGACCCTAAGTAGTCATTATATAGCATAATGTCACTTATCCTCCAAGTAAAAACGTCCCTCTAAAGTTATTAAGCAGAAATGATCAGCCACACATGATTATGGGGAGTAAATACGTCCATAAATGCAAACTTGTAACTTCAGTCATCTCCATCCGATCGGTTTCTCACCATCCGATCGGATGGTCATTCTTTTGGCACGTTCCAGCCGAATCGGATGCGGGTTGCATCCGATCGGTTGGAAACTGTCTGAACATTATTTCTTTGTCTTTTCATTGTCGTTTTACGTTGCATGCATTATTTTTCTTCGTGGCATGACTTTATCCATTAGAACTTGATATTTCCTTGATAATTACGTGTAGAAAACTTGTCTTTATCAAATCCTTTTGTCCATGCGACGTTTCTTTCTTCCTTGATCTTCTTGAAACTCTCCAAAAATGCATGACCACTTCATTTCTTCATCTTTTAATCATTTTTACCTGCTTTTGGCTATATTTGCATGCATAAACACTTTTCCACGATTAAGTAACAAATATATACAAATATGACCAATTTCCATGTATAAAACAAACAATAACGCGACTAAAAACATGTTAATTTTGAGCGTTATCAAATCCCCCACACTTGAGCTTTGCTCGCCCTCGAGCAAGTCTTAATCAAAAGAAAATTGAATTCAATGGCAATAGTGCAAATATTTTATTTGAAGTCAATCAAGTAAATAAAGAGCTTGATAACAATTCTAAGCACCTCACGAAGATAATTTAAAATTCACTCATCACTCAATATGTGTAATGATTAATAGATCACTCATTGCACAGTCATGATTTATGTTTCTTACCATAGGCTTGTACAAGTATCAAAACAATAGAATAATTCATCAAAGAGGTCTTTTATTCGGGTTATAACGTTTAGGCTAAAGGTAAATAAACTTTCGTACAATTAGTTACACTAAGTCAAAAAGGTAAGGATAAGGCATGGGAATATTTATGAAATTGGTTTTAAAGAAAAAGAAAATCAAAGTCTAAGTCCCATAGTTGCTAATCACGAACAAACCACAAACCCAAAAATGATAATAGTTACAATCTTTCTCCTCTTCGAACTTTCACATGTCGATACATCTATTCACCATAAAAATATTCTTCAAACTTAGCACATAGGCTAACAACATATCACATAACTTTCTGTATTCAACTTCACAATAATATAGCACATTGGCTATAATTGTCACCTTATAGTTGCGATGACTTATTATCTTTTTTTTTTTCTTTTTTCATACTCCTTTTTTTTTTCATACATCACATCTCCCCCACACTTCGCATAAGCATACACCACAAAAAAAAAATACAAATAAGAATTATGCATCCTTCGTCTTTGTTGAAATGGCACACACATGAATTGGTGAAGTGTGGCTAACTAATAATCATAAAAAAACAATCCAGCAACCAAGCAACTAGCAACCCACCATTTAGACTTTGACAAAGGGTTAGGCTAAGGTTTAAAGTGTAAAATATTTTTGTATTTTTCTAGATTTAACAAAATGAAAAGGATGGCTCAAAGGGTGTAACTAGGGGTATCTAGCGCTAAAGATGAACGCTAACCGATGTGGTTAGCAAAAATTATTTTTGTAAACGGATGGACATTTTGGTTTTATTCCTAAGTTTGCCTCTTATCATATGAATATATCCTTATCATTCGAAAATGATTTAACCGTAATGCATAACAAGTACAAGTTCTAGAATTAATACAACCACCGGCACACTCATAATAAAATATATAAATAGCATGAGAAACACTATTTACATAAAAAAAAAAAAAAAAAAAAAAAAAAAAAAAAAACCTAATCCTCACAATTTAAAGTAATAAGGGTATAAAATTGTGCTAGCAAATGTTATCAATTCCGAGACGAATTGCTCTTTAAAACATGAATTTATTCTCCAAAAATATCATAATTATTTACCATTGAATCAACCTTATTTTAACTAAAATATGAAGGACGAACTACTTTTAGTTACTAAAGTTCATGACTCTTAAAAAAACGAAAATTTAAAAATTATGCAATTTTTTCTATTTTCTTCCCTTCCCCACACTTAAGTTTTGCATTGTCCACAATGTAATAAAAAAAAATAACTTCAAAGTAAAGGAAATGGAAAAATTTAGACAATACCGGAGTTAAATACGCACCATGCATATTTGATCATAATAAGCGAATGAATTTATCGACTCCAAATGTTGATCAACTATATGCTTCCGTAACAAAACCCGTGCAAGAAAACTGCAAAATATACGAAACAACCAAACAAACACAAACAAAAACATATCTAAACCATATAAATAGAAAATTAAGTTACGTTATAAATCCTAATAGAAATAGTTAAAGGTAGTGGAAATAGAAATAGTTCGACAAATAATTGTTTTTAAAACCAACCATAAACCATATGATCACACATCACCATCAATAACTCACATCTGAACGAATGAACTCGTCCTCGCTTTCCTCTTCATCCTCATCTTCGTTTTCTTCATCGTCTTCATCCACCACTCGTCTCTTCTTCTTTCCAACTCTTGATGACGAACCTCCAACATCATAACTCGATCCTCCAGGATTAAAACTTGGTCCACCCACATTAACACCTGAACTACCATACTCGGGAAGTCTACTGTATGGAGGGTATGGCTCGGGAAATGGTGAATAACCAGGATAAGGGTAGGGGTATGGTCCAGGATATGGAGAATATGGTAAAGGGTATGGTGGAACATTTGGTGGGTTGTAGGGAGGTACCTCATAATTGGCATCTTGTGCCAAATGTTGGATCATAGGCATGGAATAATCAAAATTGTAATTATTCCTCATGAGCATTGAACATTTCCAAACTTCCCTACACTCAATAGCATTTAACTCTCGGTTCTAATCACCCCATCCTGAATCAAAACCACTTTGGGTATTCCCCGGAAAACTTCCCATTTAGGGTTGTGATGGTGCTTCCGCATAAGCTCCTGATTGTGCCCCCACACTTGGTTCGTTCCAAGGTCCCAAAGTCTTGTTATTCCTATCCAATGCTTTTCCAAAACTAAAAGCATCCCATATCTCACTCTCCAACCTCACTCTACACTTCCTCAACTCATTATCATTAAAATACCCAAGATTTTTAGCCAAAACGGTCACATAATGACCTCCACAAACATCACTTTGTTTCTTAATCCATGGTGCTCTCTTAGAAAGATATTTTGCAATAATCCATGCCACATTCCCATTCTTATCTTCCTCCAACAACTTCATCACCCATAGGTCTGGTTGACTACATTTGTCTTGACTACCACTCCTATGCAACAATCCCTAAGAAATCAACTTTTGTAAAACCTTCAACAACGGATTCCTAATCCTAGAAGAATTTCTCCTAAGACAAGTTGGATCACCAATCCTATTCCAATAAGCATCAACACCCGTGTATTGATCATTAGCTTTAGCCAAACTCACAAAATGTGGTCCAAACAACCTATGATTAATCTCACTCTTCTCATACAAACCAAGGGCAACTTCAAAATTTGGCAAAGATAAAGCATGTTCGCGACCACACAATCTAAACCAAACACAAACATCCCCAAGAACATCATTTACCTTCCTATCAAAGTAAAATGTAGAAAAGAACTCCAAACACCATTCCTTGTAAACATCCTCACGTATACTAAAAGCTCTTTCCCAAGAATAATCTTCAAACCTATCCCCATCACTAGGATACACATAAATCATAGTCATCATGCTCCTCAATTGATCCTCACATTCATACTCCGCAAGCAATTCCCAATCAATCAACCTAGGCTTCACAATCTTTCTCTCTTGAAGTTTTGAAAGACGTTCCCTATATGCATTCTTCTCATCTTTGTTTTGCACATTAGAAAACTTGACATTATCATTAGACTCCGGTTTCAAACTAAAAGTGATCCTCTTCCTCTCGTTCCTTTTCAAATACTTGTTAACAATCGGGTTTCTTTGATTACGTCCCAATCTTGCAACATTTCCCTAAAAGAAATCTCAAATTATGTTATTATAAAAGTATAAAACTAATACCAATCAATTTAGAAACTAGAAAACACAATTTCAAAAATGTCAAAAAGTTTTCCAAGGCATCCATCTGATCGGATTGAGGTCCATCCGATTGGATGCAACTTTTAGCATACTCCAATCCGATCGGTTGCAACTCGCAACCGATTCGGCTGGAGTTTCTGTATACTTCATGTATCCTCAATCCATTCTAAACGTTTCCCAATCAATCCGAACTTCTTTCTAACTTGTAATCTTCCATTCTTGAGTACTTCTAACATCCAAACTCTCCTATCAACGATTCTTAACATTTCCAATCATCAACCTAATGATTCTATGAAAACCAAGAACATCTTCTACTAAAATCTTCCAATTAGTGCTCTAATCAACAATGCAATAACCTAACATCACTAATTATCAAACATGTAACTTCTGGGATTCATCAATTGCAAATAAACTAGCTCCAAAGATTATACCCAGTTCAATCCGAAAATTCAATCAATGAATTCTTACTCAAAACTTAATCAATTGATCTAATTCTTTTTGCAATACCTTCTCCTATCATCTAATCACTTATCCCCAAAATATTACATCTTAATTCGAACTAATTCAAAAATACCCAATTCGTGACCTAATTTCAATCATCCGAATTAAAACTTAGTTGAACAAAATTAATGATATAACTTACTTGACTTGATGCCATTGATGATTAATTATCACTCCTGCAACTCTCAAACAACTTCTTATGGTCGAATTTCTAACCCTAATTTTTGGTGGATTGTGTGTATGTGTTTTTCTTGAGTTTTTGAAAATTTTGGTTTATATATTCAATTCCATCCGATCAGTTGTGAATACATCCGTTCGGTTTGGCATGAAATTGATTTTTCAAAATTTTTTCTACTACTAAACTTGATACAAGTACTAGTAGTTCTTATCTTTTCAAAAACTTATTATTTTGTATATATCCCAAACACACTTTGTCTACCAAAAATTTGGTCATCTACTTCTACTTCTAACTTAAGACTAAAAACATAACTTAACCTCTAAAAACTAAAAAAAACTTAAACTAAAACTAAATTGATCAATAGATAAATAGATAGTCTTATTTCAAACATGAAATGCATAAAACCTAAAAACATAAAATAAATTGCATGAAATTAAAAATACGAAACAAACAAACTAGCACAAGATGTGCTTTATTCTTGTGATCATTCTTCTTCATCCATAGAAATATTCATTCCTAAGAATGTCTTCTCCATGATACTTGTTTGACAACTTCCTAGTAGTCTTTTGAGTTTTGAAACTTCGTGCAAAATTCCTTCCGCTAGGACATGTGATATCAAATTTGCAATGCCAATCACCATCTCCTTCTTCTCTTTTGTAAACGCTATGACCATCGGAACCCCATTCCAAGTTCTTCAATTGGACCGGTAAAGATCCAAGAAAATCTCTCAATTTGTTAAACACAAAAATGTTTTTAAATGGGTTAAAGAAAGCCTCCATTGCTAGAGCTCTTTCCATTTCATCCTCAATATCAAAGAAACTAGGTGTGCATAGGCCAAACTTAGGCCTACCGTCTTCATCTCTTCCTACTTCAAAGCAACCAAGGTAATCCTCCTCTTGGTCCTCATCATTATCATCCCCATTACTACCCCCTCTAGGCTTTGGATGGTAAGTATTCTTAAGAATTCCATCATCAATTGTCATGGTACCTCTTCCCATATCTATTATAGCTCCACATGTTCTTAAGAATGGTCTACCTAACAACAAAGGTAGTTCCTTATCAACTGCAACATCCAACACAAGAAAATCTGCCAAGAATGCTTGATAACCAATTTGAACTCTCACATTTCTTACTTCCCCCATTGCTTTTACCTTAGAATTATCCGCCATAGTGAGTTTAGAATTGTTAGGTGTAGGGTCTCTTAATCCTAACTTGTGATACAATGGATAAGGCATAATACTAACTCTTGAACCCGTATTGGCTAATGCATATAAAGGAGTTGTCCCATTAATTTTAACCGGCAAAAAAATTTCCGGGATCATTCATTTTCTTTGGGAGTCCATTCTCAATTATCCTTCTCTCCTCTACTTCATCAAAACTATTATCCAACAACTTCGACTTCGCCAACATAACTCCATCTAATTTCTTCCTATAAATCATGTAATTTGTTAACACTTCAATGATCGGTTTGTTTTCCATCAATTCACTAATTTTTGCTTCAAGATTCTCCAAGATAGCTTGTTTTTGCTCTTTGGTTAAAGGTTTGCTACTTTTTGGTGAATTTGGTGGAGTTTTGGATGATGATGATTTGTTTTCTTTTTCTTTTTGGGTGGAGGGTTGGGTTAATTTGTTCAATGGTGTTTTGTTTCGGTTAGCCTTGCCCATCTTACAAATTTCATCCCTTCCTTCCTTCATCACTTCCATTCCTTCACAAACATCAACAAGCATTTCATTCACACTCTTTCCTTCTTCCAAATCACTTATGTAATTCGTAACTCTCCAAGTGCAGAATCCAATGTACACTTGGTATTCACAAGAAAATCTCTACCAAAGATAACTTCTGGTTCATCGGCATTAGTATATTCCAAAACCACAAAATCAACTTTGAAGATGTGACCATGAATATTCAATCTAACTCCTTTCACTTCCTTTCTTCCGTAACTTCCATAGTCAAGCCTAACAAAACCAAGCTTGTCAAGTACTTCTTCCGAAATGTAATTGTCTCCATATTCCATATTCAATTCCGCATCCTACGCTTTAACATCTTCCACCGCACAAGGTGTAGAATACCTCATGTGTGGAGCATCATATTCCTTAGGTGGTGCTCTTGTGAAAACAACAACTTTCCTTTCCTTCTCCTTCTTTGGGTAACACATTTAATGTGGCAAGTAAGGAACATTGTCACCAACAACCTCTTCTCCTTCTAAATCCAACTTAGCATTTTCCAACATTGTAACCACCGGTAAATTTCCACTTAAATTAAACTAATAGTTATCCATTTTTCACGTCTATTTTTTTTTATTTACTTAAACGTTATCAGTTAAACTAATTACAACAACTAACTCGAGCTCATCAATATCAACATGTTTTGAGTTCCTTTCAGGTAACCATTTCTTATATGTCAAGAATAAATTTTTTTTTCAACTTTTGTTTTTTCACCTTACGTTAAATTATTAACGTACGATTATTAAACTTTTAAACTAAACGTTTTCTATCTATTAGGGTTTTCATGAAAACCCTAAATTATTAAAACCATGATTTTACGTAACTAAATCATAAACCCTAAGGTACAACACTTCAAAGCTAATGTACAAGTTCTTAAAGAACGAAAACTTAACTTTACATTGTTTCCCGATAAAAGCCTTAATTTATTATTCTATGATTTTATGTAATAAAATCACAAACCCTAATTAATTTATACATGTTTTATATAAAATATAAATGTACAAGTCTTTCAAGCCAATGTACAAGTACCTAATGCAAGAAATACAAAAACTATACTTTTACTACTTTAAACCTAACTGAACCTAAACTAAATGCTACAAAATATAACCAACGACTTCAACCAAGTTTCCTAACATCTTAGGCTCTTGTACAACATCAACTAGCCCAAGGCACAAGTACCTTAAACCTATTCATGACCCTTGCTCCATCCTAGTCCATTTCGAACCAAAAACAAACCAAACAAGCCCTAATCTAGTTTTATTCTAACTAAGCTACAACAAGGGGTGTACTAAACCCTAACTAGGCCCAAATTAAGCCACATCACTTTGTCTCCATAAAATTCACGCCCTTGTGGATATGAATCGAACAAACCATCATGTTCCATAGATTTTCAACAAAGTACAACTAACATATCAAGCTCATATTTGTATCCTTTTAAAATCATTCGAACTAGAACCTAAAACATAGACATTTTGCAAACACTTCATCATGTTTACTTCCTTAAGAACAAAGAAATCAACTAAGCCCAACCTAATTTATACTAGCTTACATACATGTTCAACTCCTAAACTAAACACATCACAATGTTCCCTAAGCTTACATACAATTAGATGTGTACAAATATTATCCAAGAGACGTGTTTAAACCATAGCTAACCACCTCACCATGTCTCTTGTATTTTCAACACATAGGTCAAATGTGTCAAGCTATGCACATGGTAAAATTTTTTTCCATACGTAGTACCATGGAAATACCACAAAATTCACCAACTTACTTTCCTTATATGTCCCCTACTCTCCTGACAACCCATAACAAGGCATCTATTGAAACTCTCCTATAAATTCGACCTAGCCATCACTCTTTCTACCTCATCCTTTGTTCGAAACATACCACACTCTCACCCACACAAACACTACTGATCATAAACCCTAGAAAAAGTAGAAATAAGATTCTTTGGAGTTTAGAAGCTTGGAGAAATCTTGGTCTCACCTTGAAGTCTCTTTTGTCAAAATTTCCATCCATAGCGAGCACCTTAGGAAATCTGTAAGTCCTCTTCTTTTTGATCCTTATTCAACTTTATTTAGACCCTTATATATGATACTAAGCATGCACCAATTAGAAACCAAGGTCAAATGCATGTTTCCTTTTTCTTCCTATTTTAACGAGGCAAACAAACACCCTTTATAAACTTGTGTTTTGTTTTACAACTTGGACACACACGATACAAGACACTAAACAAGTTAATAAATATATTTAAGAATCAGAAGAAGGAACCATTCAAGTCTTGAGACAAAACCACTTCTTTCTTTCCTGTTTCAGTTTTAACGAACAAACCCAAACATCCCTATTAAAATTCTTGTTGTCATTTTGAAGATTATAAATTATAAAACTACTTTTAGGAACCCTTTAAATATACTGGTATGCATGTTAAATGGTTACAAGAACAAGTTTATTAAGTTTTACAACTCAAAACCATGTTTCTGTTCTTAACGTGATCAGACAAACACCCTTTTTGCTTTGTGAATTTGTAAAGCTTAAAGTTATTTAATGAGACCTTTAAACAAGCTAAGTAAATATCTAATATGTTATAAAAGCGAGCAATAGGGATTTGTAAGCTTCGACTTATAAGACCAGCCAATAGACCCTTGTAACCATCACCTAGGACACTTCTAAATGCCCTAATAACCGGGTCAAAAAGAACTAAGTATGATGTTTTACTCAGGCCTTGTTTCCTTGTCGCGAGTTACTAGACCAAACATCCCTATTTAAAATTTTCGACATGTTTCTAAACACAAGACCCTTAAGATTGGATATAGATAATCTAGGAATATATATAAACATGATAGGATACTTAACGAATCAGTTCATAGGCTTTAAAATTGAAACCCAGGTGGTTTTTGTATTCTGTTATAGATCGATATAGGTACCACAGTATTAACTTCGAACAATTATTTCACCTATCAAACATGTACCTAAGAACCTAAACTCCGGGGCAAAGCATAGACCTTCTAGCATAGATTAAGTAGGATCAAGAACATAGGAAAAAGATCAAGTAGATTCGTTTTTATTCACCTTTCTTTTTGGCCTGTCGTGACTAAAATAAAACCAAAACACTTGTATATTTTTACGTTAAAAACAGTTTTAAACACTCAATTTTGGAAAATTATTGCGACCTAACTATAATAGATTAGAACCTCTTGTCTGAACCCTGTTAAAGACCACCTGGCAAACTTTTGAAAAGATCAAGAACTTTGTAAAAATATTGTACGGATTTGACTAAAACTAAGCTCGTTTTTGTCTCGAAATAGATACCAAGAATACTCTTATAATTATTTTTGAAAAACTAAAGGGGTATATTTTGTAATAAATAAAAGTTGGAGTGTTCTTGGACCAAAAATGTAATTTTTACAAAAATCATTTAGTACAAGGGCTGAAATTGTCAATGATTGATAGTTGTGGGTATAAAGTGTCATTTTAGAAACTACAAGGGTAAAAAGTGTAATATTTTTATATAAATTCCAATAATATATTTTTGGGAATACGTTTTAACACATTTAAATGACTCAGGTTATTTTATAAAATGTATATATATATATATATATATATATATATATATATATATATATATATATATATATATATATATAATAGTTATATGTCGGGAACAAGTTTTTATTAAACTTATATAGGTAATATACCGAAATCGAATAACAAACCATAAATTGGAAAAATAGTAAAATACCAATAACTTTTGAAGAGACTTCATGTTATAATAACTAAAATAATAATTGTTAACAAAACTTTTACGATAAATATTAAACTCATATATACGTAAATACCAATACTGAAACTTGACATAATCAAATCAGGTTTCGTGTCGGAGACGTTTATCAACTTTATTTAAGTTGATTTCCATTCAGACTGCTTTATTACCCAGGTGAGTTCATAGTCCCACTATTTTTTTTATACATTTTCTAAACTTGTGGGGAGATACATGCTACAAACCGAACACAAGTATTTTTCTGTATGCTATCATGATCTGGTATTGCTTAAGTTAAACGTTTTTGCCATTAAAAGTCCCTCATATCATGAACCATTAATCACTTGCGAGTGAACGCGAATATTGTGAATAGATCTATTGGAGGTTGACAGCCCATTTGAGCTAGCCGGATAGATAGCCTTCGTGCTAGCCGGATTGATAGCTAAATGCACATTATTTGAGAACTACTAGGAAGTTGGCAAGCTCCTACTCGAGGGCATTCTTACTTACATCATCATTATGATGTCGGTAATTTATATCATTTTATGATATCACACACGTTAAAGTTTGAGTTCATGAGAATATACCGAAATCGAATAACAAACCATAAATTGGAAAAATAGTAAAATACCAATAACTTTTGAAGAGACTTCATGTTATCATAACTAAAATAATAATTGTTAACAAAACTTTTACGATAAATATTAAACTCATATATACGTAAATACCAATACTGAAACTTGACATAATCAAATCAGGTTTCATGTCGGAGACGTTTATCAACTTTATTTAAGTTGATTTCCATTCAGACTGCTTTATTACCCAGGTGAGTTCATAGTCCCACTATTTTCTTTATACATTTTCTAAACTTGTGGGGAGATACATGCTACAAACCGAACACAAGTATTTTTCTGTATGCTATCATGATCTGGTATTGCTTAAGTTAAACGTTTTTGCCATTAAAAGTCCCTCATATCATGAACCATTAATCACTTGCGAGTGAACGCGAATATTATGAATAGATCTATTGGAGGTTGACAGCCCATTTGAGCTAGCCGGATAGATAGCCTTCGTGCTACCCGGATTGATAGCCAAATGCACATTATTTGAGAACTACTAGGAAGTTGGCAAGCTCCTACTCGAGGGCATTCTTACTTACATCATCATTATGATGTCGGTAATTTATATCATTTTATGATATCACACACGTTAACGTTTGAGTTCATGAGAATATACCGAAATCGAATAACAAACCATAAATTGGAAAAATAGTAAAATACCAATAACTTTTGAAGAGACTTCATGTTATCATAACTAAAATAATAATTGTTAACAAAACTTTTATGATAAATATTAAACTCATATATACGTAAATACCAATACTGAAACTTGACATAATCAAATCAGGTTTCGTGTCAGAGACGTTTATCAACTTTATTTAAGTTGATTTCCATTCAGACTGCTTTATTACCCAGGTGATTTCATAGTCCCACTATTTTTTTTATACATTTTCTAAACTTGTGGGGAGATACATGCTACAAACCGAACACAAGTATTTTTCTGTATGCTATCATGATCTGGTATTGCATAAGTTAAACGTTTTTGCCATTAAAAGTCCCTCATATCATGAACCATTAATCACTTGTGAGTGAACGCGAATATTGTGAATAGATCTATTGGAGGTTGACAGCCCATTTGAGCTAGCCGGATAGATAGCCTTCGTGCTAGCCGGATTGATAGCCAAATGCACATTATTTGAGAACTACTAGGAAGTTGGCAAGCTCCTACTCGAGGGAATTCTTACTTACATCATCATTATGATGTCGGTAATTTATATCATTTTATGATATCACACACGTTAACGTTTGAGTTCATGAGAATATACCGAAATCGAATAACAAACCATAAATTGGAAAAATAGTAAAATACCAATAACTTTTGAAGAGACTTCATGTTATAACAACTAAAATAATAATTGTTAACAAAACTTTTACGATAAATATTAAACTCATATATACGTAAATACCAATACTGAAACTTGACATAATCAAATCAGGTTTCGTGTCGGAGACGTTTATCAACTTTATTTAAGTTGATTTCCATTCAGACTGCTTTATTACCCAGGTGAGTTCATAGTCCCACTATTTTTTTTATACATTTTCTAAACTTGTGGGGAGATACATGCTACAAACCGAACACAAGTATTTTTCTGTATGCTATCATGATCTGGTATTGCTTAAGTTAAACGTTTTTGCCATTAAAAGTCCCTCATATCATGAACCATTAATCACTTGCGAGTGAACGCGAATATTGTGAATAGATCTATTGGAGGTTGACAGCCCATTTGAGCTAGCCGGATAGATAGCCTTCGTGCTAGCCGGATTGATAGCCAAATGCACATTATTTGAGAACTACTAGGAAGTTGGCAAGCTCCTACTCGAGGGCATTCTTACTTACATCATCATTATGATGTCGGTAATTTATATCATTTTATGATATCACACACGTTAACGTTTGAGTTCATGAGAATATACCGAAATCGAATAACAAACCATAAATTGGAAAAATAGTAAAATACCAATAACTTTTGAAGAGACTTCATGTTATAATAACTAAAATAATAATTGTTAACAAAACTTTTACGATAAATATTAAACTCATATATACGTAAATACCAATACTGAAACTTGACATAATCAAATCAGGTTTCGTGTCGGAGATGTTTATCAACTTTATTTAAGTTGATTTCCATTCAGACTGCTTTATTACCCAGGTGATTTCATAGTCCCACTATTTTTTTTATACATTTTCTAAACTTGTGGGGAGATACATGCTACAAACCGAACACAAGTATTTTTCTGTATGCTATCATGATCTGGTATTGCTTAAGTTAAACGTTTTTGCCATTAAAAGTCCCTCATATCATGAACCATTAATCACTTGCGAGTGAACGCGAATATTGTGAATAGATCTATTGGAGGTTGACAGCCCATTTGAGCTAGCCGGATAGATAGCCTTCGTGCTAGCCAGATTGATAGCCAAATGCACATTATTTGAGAACTACTAGGAAGTTGACAAGCTCCTACTCGAGGGCATTCTTACTTACATCATCATTATGATGTCGGTAATTTATATCATTTTATGATATCACACACGTTAACGTTTGAGTTCATGAGGCTTAGTGCAGTACGCTACGTTGCAATACTACGTTTTATAACTATATGACTTGTGTTCAACTATTACTTATTTATAAACGCTGTGAATTCACTCAACCTTTGTGTTGACGCTTTTAGCATGTTTATCTCAGGTCCATAACAAACAAGGATGGCATGGAGAAGCATGGATACGGAAGGAGGACTAAAATTTTATTATTCTTTGATAAAGTATTTAACAAATTGTAAAGCTACTGAGACCTCATTTTGTAAACTCTGATATTTGAATAATAAAATTTCTAAAACAACTCAATTAGAGATTGTTTTCCTATTATTATAACTGTTGTGCCGTCGAGTAACACCCAGCTTTAATTCCGCTGCGTATCCCAAATTTGGGGGTGTTACAGATTGGTACCAGAGCTATAGTTTTAGAGAAACGGATCTAATTGAGATCCGAACTATAACCACTTTTTCATAAAAATGTTTTATAGCCTTCCGGTGACCGTGCCTTCCCGCCTCCGGATGATTAGGTGTTTTTCTGGTAATTATGTTACTCAAAAAATTTAGTAAACTGGTATATACATTTATGATATACTTCTGATCACTTTATACAAATAAATATATCTGCAGATGCCTATTCTAAGGCATTACGTTTCCCTGAGCATGTATCTACTTCAATATTTTCAAAATTTACGAAACTTTCCTAAAATATTGTGGATTCCATAATTCTTATCCTATTTACGTTAAAAATATACTCTCCATTATTTTAAAAACTATGTCAACTCACCTTGATTATTTTACTCTCATGAGTGTAAATACTCTCTCCGTACTCCCAGAATATTTAATTCATTGATTACGACTGTTAAGTCAGAAATTCTTAAGTAGGATGATTTGCAATGTCTTTATTTGAATGAATTGGGATGCCTTTTTATTTAAATAAAGATATTATGAATCACCTAACCATAAAGTTATATTTCTTTGTTTACATTGTTTTGGGACGCCTCGCAATGTAAATAATGAATTATAAATAAGTGGGCTTATTTATAACTGAAATAACATGAGTATAAATCCGAGGATCACTAAAATTCATAAAATACGAATAACGTAAAATTTTATTAGAATCCATAAATATTAATACACAACGAAATAATTAGCAACGGTAGTGCTAATGTTACAAAGATCACTAAGTAAATAATAGAATCGCCAATAGCTTGATCCACTAAGCTAATAAAGAACACAACTACACCTACGAGAACGAGAACTACGACCGGATATAAAACCTAGAATATTTTGTACAATAAACAAATTATCAACGCAAAACCTGATTTTATACATAAAACAACCAAATCTTATTACACATTCACTAAAGATTACATAGAAAATTTATTTCAACGCTCCTACCACGATACTGTCATTACTTCCAAACCTCATCGATAACAATTGCTAGAACCAAGAGTGGTATAAGAAACGCTAAAATCCTGGCCAATAATGCATAATCTTCTTCTGGAACGTAGGTAATGTAGATAGAAGTAATACGGTATTTTGAAAATTTAATGAGAGAAATTTGGGTGATTTAAAATGGGGTATTTATAAGAAAAGTAACCGTTGGGATTACTATTCATGATCGTTGGTTACTGTTCATGACTGTTTGAAAATTCTGTTCATTTACTAAGAAACAAACTGATTCATCATCTACAAAAGCTAAAGTTCAACAACTTTCTCTACATTCATTAACTTCTCTTCCAAAACCTTCATTGTTAAAAAATTCATTGCTTAAAACTTCATTTGCTTCGTGTATTTTTTACAATCATAATGCATAAAATAACAGTATTCATTCAAAATAAATTTTTATTAAGATTATATGTCCTTTGGAATAATGTTTTTCACATATAAAACAATAAATTCTAACTTATAAAATTTTCACAAGTGAAACTACATTTCATCCTCATCACTTCAACACCTAACACAGATTGAATCCCGGGACGGGATTCAGTTAAGGGGGTGAGACTGTAACCACCGGTAAATTTCCACTTAAATTAAACTAATAGTTACCCATTTTTCACGTCTATTTTTTTTTTATTTACTTAAACGTTATCAGTTAAACTAATTACAACAACTAACTCGAGCTCATCAATATCAACATGTTTTGAGTTCCTTTCAGGTAACCATTTCTTATATGTCAAGAATAAATTTTTTTTTCAACTTTTGTTTTTTCACCTTACGTTAAATTATTAACGTACGATTATTAAACTTTTAAACTAAACGTTTTCTATCTATTAGGGTTTTCATGAAAACCCAAAATTATTAAAACCATGATTTTACATAACTAAATCATAAACCCTAAGGTACAACACTTCAAAGCTAATGTACAAGTTCTTAAAGAACGAAAACTTAACTTTACATTGTTTCCCGATAAAAGCCTTAATTTATTATTCTATGATTTTATGTAATAAAATCACAAACCCTAATTAATTTATACATGTTTTATATAAAATATAAATGTACAAGTCTTTCAAGCCAATGTACAAGTACCTAATGCCTGAAATACAAAAACTATACTTTTACTACTTTAAACCTAACTAAGCCTAAACTAAATGCTACAAAATATAACCAACGACTTCAACCAAGTTTCCTAACATCTTAGGCTCTTGTACAACATCAACTAGCCCAAGTGATGAGTGTGTAAATACTCATCATTTTTACCATTTCTGAGCTGCCAAAACATCCAAAAACACTCAATAATGAATCAAAATAGTGAAAATATCCCAAGAAAGTGTTTTACATGTCTCAAATACAAAAATACCAAAAACAGATGAAAAACGCACAAAGTTTGCATAATTGGCAGTTTCAGTCCCTCAACTTTCAAAAGTTTTCAAATCTAGTCCCTGGTCATTCTAAAAACTTGAAAAAATCACCAAAGGTCCTTTTAAATCAAAAAGTTACATAATTAGTCCTTTGGTGAAAAGTTTCACAAAATGTCAAGTTTAATCCCTGAACTTTGAAAATTGTCAAAAATAGTCCCTAGGATATTAAAACTTTGAGAAAAACAAATTTTGTCCTTATACTAACCTTTTATGACAGGATTGGTCCTTGGTGGAAAGTTTGGTGAAAATTACACAAATGGTCCCTGAAGTTTGAAAGTTTGACAGTTTCAATCCCTGGTGAAAAATAAATTAAAAAATCATCAAAGGACCCTTTCACTATTCATCATATGGCACAATATACCCTTGAAAATATTTTGGAAACATGCCAAGATCACACCCTCAAACTTTACCATAATTACAAAATTAGTCCTTGTGTGAAATGAAACCAAAACCGGATCCCATAAAAAAATACTACTCCATCCACTAGTCCAAGTCCATTCCATAGTCCACTCATTTCTAAACCTTGGGCCCAAAAATTAAACCAGTCCACACCTTAGCCCATTTCACCCCAAAATTATTAAACCGGGGTCAACCCCCAGTCAAACACCAGCATCTCCATTACCACTTTCCCACCAAAAACAACCCCCCCCCCCTCACAGACCAATACCACCCTGGTTTTGCAGCCTCCACCCCAACTTGTCCATCCCATCACCACCGCCCAACCCACTACATCACCACAATTAATACTTCCCCCCCCCCCCCCAGTTGCCTAATCAGAGAAGCAAATTGCAAAAACTCATTTCCCGCCAAAAACACGTGGCAGCTCATGAGTGGACCAAAGAAGCCAGAGGGAGGTGGGATATGCTCAGAAAGGTTCAAGAACCCTAATATGGGGCTATAAAAGGAAGAGAAGTGCAAGATGATGAGTAGTCTAGTTTTTTTTAATAGTTGTAGTCGTACAAGTTTTATTAAGCAATTGTAGTGTAGCAAAAAGCTTTTAAGCAGTTGTAGAAGTCAATTCAGTGTATTGTTAAACTTTTTAAGTAATATATGCAAGTTTCTTCAACTTATTTTGTTTATGCGAGTTTCAAATTCCATGTGTTAATCTGAATCATAGTCTGCTAGAGTTTAAGTTTGAATCATGGACTGAGTTAGGTACACATAAGCTCCAATAAGCTTATCAAAGCTTTAGAAACTTTAAAACTCAGTTACATTAGAAGAAATCAAAAATCTAAAAATGGTCAACATTGGTCAACTGTGTGTTTAGTTTTTGATTTTCAGGTTGAAAGAAGGATTTGTTGTCAAGCTTGGAGCTTAATTTGGCCTATCTAAAGAAAGGCTTCTGTGGAGAAGCCCCTTGTTCAAGCTAGGGGTTGGTTGTAAGCTTGTTCTCATTTCAAAATTCCACTAAAAGCTTAGTTCCTAGTTAGTCTCTAATTGCTTGCTTATATCTTTTAATTTGTGCTTGTTTGTGTTGTTTGAGCATTGTTTGAGTAGTTCTCAGTTTGATAATCATCTCTAGTTTGTTAAAATTATTAGTTACTCATATTCTTAGATTTAACTGTCATAAATCATTTTAAGTAGTATACTTGTGCTATTATTGTGACAATCTGTTTCCAAGTGCTTAAATAGGTATATCTAATCATAATCAAGAGTTAGAAATCAAGTTTATACCCCCTAGTTGCAATCTGCTTTGAAAAACTTTAAATAGTTAAGAAAAAGGGGTGTTTGGATCAGTCTGTTTGATTGTGTTGTTGTTGATCTCAGAAGGTGATCATACCTCAAACTGTTTTCCTTAGTCACCATTTGGGAGTATAGACCATTAAAACCAACTTTTTTTCATTAAAAAGTCAAATCCTCACCATTTTTCCCTTCACAGTTAACTGTGAAGGTTTTGTGAGTCCAAATCACTTTCATTAATAGAAATAGTTGTTAATACAGTGGTAACAAGTTCAAATATAGCTTATTATTTAGTTTATAATCATTAAAAGCCAGTAGAAACTCAAAAAAGTCAAAACTTGTGATTTCATCAAAAGTCAAAAATTCATCTTCTCAGATTTTTGCTTAATTTCCAAGTTAAATTGTGAGCTGTGTGATGGAAGTTAAGGGTTGAAATTTGTTGTGGTTAGAGTCTATCAGCTGATCTTTAAGCTCAAATTTTGCTTAATTTTTGTGGAAGTCTAAGTGGGTCCCACGGACCCCCAAAGTGAGTTGCAGGGCAAGGTTCTGCCCTGTGCACACAGACCTCACCCACACCACCACCTTAAGTGGTGGCTGCAGCCCACCTCAGTGGACCCCACTTGCTAAACTTGGTCCCATTGAACCCCCCTCCTACCAGACCTTCCCATTTGACCATTTGTTTGGCCTCAGGACTTGTGGACCCCACCTGGTTTAGCCCCTCAAGTTTGTCCCTAATCTGAGTAACCTTTGGATTTGGAAAGTGCTTATTTGAACTTATTCAGCTTATTTGTGGTCAAGTGTTGTTGTTTCTGGCTTATTTTAGTGTATCTAACTTATTTGTACCCATTTTTACCATTGTGGACCCCACCCAAAGCCATTTGACCACATTTGACCAAACAGTCAACCAAAGTCAACTGTATAAGCCAAGGGGGTGTTACAGCTTAATTATAAGCTATTTTCAAAAGTGGTTTTACAAAAGTTTTCTATTTTTAGTGGTAAAGTTAGTCTGTAAAAGAAAAATCCAAAAAAATCAAGTTTAAAATAAGTGATAGTTTCTATTTAATTCAACTTAATTTTAATTTTCATTTTTAGATGATAATTAAGTACTTAGTGTTTTTATATTTTTATTAATTACCTTATATAGTAAAGTATTTTTAGTAATTTTTCTAGATTTTTATTTTGTCATTTAGTATTAATTAGATTTAATTTTAGTTTTCTTTATTATTAATTAATATTAAGTAATAAATATCATATTTAGTTTTTATAAAGTTAAACTTTGTTTTTATATTTTTCCTAGCTCTACTATAGTATAATAGATTTTTAGAAAATATAATTTTGAATTCTACTGTTCATTTTTTATTTTTTTTTTAATTTTAATTATTTAAATTAGACTTAAGTTAATTAAAAGGTAAATAATTAGTGGATTAATCTTAAAACTTAATTTTTAGAGTTTTTATAATTTTGTAGGATTCCTGTGATGGTTAAGTAATTTTATAAATTTTATCTCAATTTTCTAAGTTAATTTAGTATTAATATTAATTAAAAGAAGTTTAATTAGTTTAATTAAGTTAAATAGTTTTCAATTTATAAAAAACCCATAAAAAGACAAAAATATTTATTTTTATTTTTTATACTTTCTTCAAGTTCTAATTTAAGTTTAGAAATTGTTTTTGCAACTTTTTAGTTTAATTTGTAATACTTATAATTATTAGTTAATTTAAATTAGATTTTAATTTAGTTTTTAAATAGTTTAATTAATTAAATAATATTTAAATAGTATTTTAATCATTTTCATAATTTCATTTTCATTTTTAATTTTAAGTTTCAAAAAGTGTCAAAAGCACCCCCTGTAGTTTGTTAAACACCAAAATCCCACTTTTTCAGTCCGATTACGTAAATCTGAATTGTGAATACGTGCATATATCTGTTATCTGATTTTTGTGAATATTATATCTGTGTACAGATACCATCATAACAGTAGCAATTTCAACTCCACATCATCTGGCTACTGTCCTCAGTGCCACTTTCTCAAAAACGATTTCAAACGACACCATTTCAATCTCGCTGGGACTTTAACGACCCGGGAATACACTATACTATCACCGGAGTATTGATTCTAAGCTGTTTTTGACTTATTGACTTTGGTCAATAATATCTGACGGTTTAGACCAATCAAAATTTGGCGCCGCTGCCGGGGAGGTTGTTGCGTGTTTTATAAAATCGTTTTAAGTTTAGTGGTTTTCAAAACCCTCCCTGTACAAATTTCACACAAATTTGTAAAAAGTTTTTTGTAAAAATATCAATCATATCAAAAACGTTCATTAACACTTCTCCTGAAGTGTTGAAAACACCAAAAAAATTAAAAACAATCAAAAACAAACTGTGAAGTTAAATTACTTCGTGTTATTTAAGATTACAACCTGAAACAGTTGGTTTAAGGTAAGTTCTGACATTAAATTGCGAACTGAAGAGGAATCCATTCTTTCCTCCTGCCAGCCTGCGAGTAATCTTAAAGGGACGATTTTGGTTAACGAATCAGTTCCAAAAATATTTCCCAAGTTTTCTGTACACACACCCATAAGCCTAAAGCAGTTTTTCAAATTAATAAATACAAACCCATAATAAGTTCCCAAACTTAAGATTAAAACTTGCCTTTATGTCCCTGTGAGTGGTGTACCTTTTTTAAAGAAGCCATTCACTTGTGATTGCTGGTTTAAGTTCACTGTGGTTTTGCCTCGATCTTGTTTTGAAAAATTGTTTTTAGTGCATGCGCACTCGGTCACAAACAAAACGTAAACATCAGAAAAACGTACACGAGCTACGTTCTGACACACAAGAACCAAAGA
Organism: Artemisia argyi; assembly: GCA_030686995.1. Taxonomy (NCBI): domain Eukaryota; kingdom Viridiplantae; phylum Streptophyta; class Magnoliopsida; order Asterales; family Asteraceae; genus Artemisia; species Artemisia argyi. Next base: position 167,474,640 of record CM060701.1, on the reverse strand, counting down.
CCGAAATGGCCGCTGGGCCACCACCACCTTTACCACCCCCTGACCCTCCTAGGGATGAGTCAGTTCCCGATCTCCGAACGATGGAGGAGCTGTGCCAGCCTACCATGCAAGGGCGGGGTGGGCCTATTGCACCACTCACTATTGAGGCTACGGACTTTGGCCTCAAGCACCACATGATCCAACAAGTCCAGAATTCGTGTCAATTTCACGGATTACCGGGTGACAATGCCAATAAGCATCTTGACAAATATCTCACGGTCACCCAAAGCATGAAACAGCATGGTGTCACGGATGATGCCCTTCGGCTGTACCTCTTCCCCTATTCTCTTACTCATCATGCCACTGCATGGTTTGACCGACTTCCAAGAAATTCTATTCGTACCTTTGATGAAATGGTAACCAAGTTTCTAGCAAAATATTTTCCACCCTCCATGGTTACCAAGTTACGAAATGATATCAGCAACTTCCGGCAACGTCCCGATGAGTCTCTTTTTGAGGCTTGGGAACGTTATAAGCTAGCCATTGATCGGTGCCCTAACCACAATATGTTGCAAGTTACCATCATAGATACCTTCTATAATGGTCTGACATTGAGGCACCGAGATATTCTCAATGCTGCTGCTGGTGGGACCTTTATGAAAAGGCGTCCCGAGGAGTGCTATGATTTAATCGAGAACATGACTGCCCATCATAACTTTTGGGATTCCTCTGCGGAGAGGGATGAGTCATGTCATTCAGTTACTCCCTCATCATCATCTCCTGAAATAATTGCTCTTACCAAAAAGATGGATGATATTTCTACGGCTGTGTTGAGAATAAGCCAAACGATGCAAAATCAGGCTCAAAATCAACAAGTGAAAGCCGTGGCCTGAAGTTGTGAAACTTGTGGGGGCCCTCATGTGTATTCCGAGTGTCCAGCTACTGCTGGCTTTCCTCAAGAGAACGTATATGCTGCTCATGGTTCCTACAATACGGGGGGTAATTCTTACCAACCGCAAGGGGACCGAAATCTCTTAAGCTATCGTTCCAACAATTTTCTCGGACCTCCAGGTTTTAATCAAAATCAAAACCGTAACTCGAATCAGAATTTTAACCAAGGTCAAAACTCAAATTTCCAAAACCCGAATCAAAATCAAGGCCGGTTTAATCAAAACAATTTTCAAAATGGCAATCAAAACCAAGGTTTTCAAGGAAATTTTCAAAGAAACCAGAATCAAGGGAATTACAATCAGGGTAATTTCAATCTGAGAAACAATTTTCAGGGTAACAACAATCAAAATCAAGGGAATTTTCAAAACAACCGTGTTCAAAATCCTCCTGTTCAAAATCAAAACGTTGTTCAACCCTCGTCTTCCTCCAATGCTGAATTTAAACAATTCATGAAAGCACAAGAGGAAACGAATCAGTTATTAATCAAGACGATCTCTGAGCTACAGAAGTCTTTAAATGATCGACCCTCGGGCCCGGGTACATTATCGAGCAACACGATCGCTAACCCGAGGGGCGATGTCAAAGCGATCACCACCCGAAGTGGGGTATCATACAATGGACCCTCGATTCCTTCTACCTCTTCTTTTCCTCCTACTAAGGTAGCGGAACGTGAGCCTGAGGTTACTACGGACAAGGTACTTCCTACTAATAACGGAGGTACCAACAACGTCCACCCTCACGTTGTTCCGGTCCCGGCTCGTAAGCCAAAAGTTGTATTTGATCCCCCTATGAGTTCTGATGAAATCCCAAAGAATGATCCTAAGCCATCAATTCCATATCCTTCACGTTTCAATGATCAAAAGAACCGCGAAAAAGCTAACCATCAGATGGAAAAATTTTATCAAATTTTCCAAGAATTACACTTTGATATTAGCTTCGCGGACGCTCTTCTTCTCATGCCTAAGTTTGCTTCAACAATCAAAAATCTGATAAGCAACAAAGAAAAACTTTGTGAGATGGCAAAAACTCCTCTTAATGAGCATTGCTCAGCAGTGCTCTTGAAAAAGCTTCCCGAAAAGCTTGGAGATCCCGGGAAATTTCTCATTCCTTGTATTTTCCCGGGGATGGTTGAATGCTTTGCCTTGGCCGATCTTGGCGCAAGCATTAACCTGATGCCTTACACAGTCTGGTAAAGACTCTCACTTCCTGCTCTCACTCCGACCTGCATGACACTCGAGCTTGCAGACCGTACTATATCCCGTCCTCTCGGCATTGCCGAAGATATCTTCGTGAAAGTAGGAAAGTTCCATTTTCCGGCAGATTTTGTGATTGTTGATTTCGATGCTGACCCACGAGTCCCTCTCATTCTCGGGAGGGGATTCTTAAGAACGGGTCGTGCTTTAATCGATGTATTTGAAGAAGAAATCACTCTACGTGTTGGTGGCGAGGCCATCACATTCAATCTTGATCAGACTTCAAGATACTCCTCCAACTATGACGCTGAAACGGTTAACCGAATTGACATCATCGATGTTGCGTCTGAGGAGTATTCTCAAGAGGTCCTTGGTTTCTCATCCAGTGGCAGTCTTTCTACTGACCCTATCATTTCCGACTCTTCCCCTTCCCTCACTTCGTTTGAGGGAGGTGACTTCCTTCTGGAAGAGCTCGAGGCTTTTCTTGCTCAGGATAGCTCAATCCCCGATGGGGTTGATGAAAACTATCTAGACCCGGAGGGGGACATTCTTCTCCTTGAAAGATTGTTAAATGATGATCCTTCACCCTCTCCGTCTCCACAAATACTTCATAAAGCGGAAGTCAAAAATGTTAAAATAACTGAAGACTTTCCCGAGGTTGAGCTCAAGGACTTACCTCCTCATCTAGAATATGCATTTCTTGAGGGTGATAATAAATTGCCCGTCATTATTGCTAAAGACTTGAAAGATGAGGAAAAGGCTGCACTCCTAAAGGTTCTTAAGTCAAACAAGCAAGCAATTGCTTGGAAACTCTCCGACATTAAAGGCATAAGCCCGAACTTTTGTACTCATAAAATCTTAATGGAGGATGACTTTAAGCCAGCAGTGCAACAACAGAGAAGGGTAAATCCAAAAATCCACGAAGTTATCAAACAAGAGGTTCTAAAACTTCTTGATGCGGGATTGATTTACCCTATATCTGACAGTCCTTGGGTTAGCCCAATTCATTGTGTCCCTAAAAAGGGTGGCATTACCGTTGTCACCAACGAGGATAACGAGTTGATTCCAACTCGTTTGGTCACGGGTTGGCGAGTATGTATTGACTATCGAAAGTTGAATGACGCCACCCGTAAAGACCATTTTCCTCTTCCTTTTATGGACCAGATGCTTGAAAGACTTGCGGGGAATGAATACTACTACTTCCTCGATGGTTTTTCGGGTTACTTCCAAATCCCCATTGATCCCCAGGATCAAGAGAAGACTACCTTCATATGCCCCTACGGAACTTTTGCTTACAGACGTATGCCTTTCGGCTTATGTAATGCACCAGGTACGTTCCAGAGGTGCATGATGTCTATTTTTTCCGACATGATCGGGAAAACTTTGGAGGTATTCATGGATGACTTTTCAGTCATCGGGGATTCATTCCAGACCTGTTTCTCCCACTTGGAACAAATGCTTAAACGTTGCAAAGAAACGAATTTAAGTCTCAACTGGGAGAAGAGTCACTTTATGGTTAAAGAGGGCATAGTCCTCGGCCATAAAATCTTAAAGAACAGGATTGAGGTTGACAAAGCCAAAATCGATGTCATTGCTAAATTACCTCATCCCACCACCGTAAAAGGTGTTAGGAGCTTTTTGGGTCATGCCGGCTTCTACCGTAGGTTTATCCAAGATTTTTCTAAGATTGCCTGGCCTATGACCCATCTCCTCGAGAAGGATGCTCCTTTCGTCTTCTCTCCTGAGTGCATCGAAGCTTTTGAAACATTAAAGAAAAAGCTTACCGAGGCACCGATTCTTGTTGCCCCCGATTGGGACCTACCTTTTGAGCTTATGTGCGATGCTAGTGATTTTGCCATAGGTGCGGTCTTGGGGCAACGTAAAGCAAAATACTTTCAGCCTATACACTACGCAAGTAAGACTATGACCGAGGCTCAAGGACATTACACCACCACTGAAAAAGAACTCCTAGCTGTGGTGTATGCCTTTGAGAAATTCCGGTCGTACTTGATCCTGACCAAATGCGTGGTGTATACGGATCACTCGGCTTTGAAGTACCTATTTGCAAAGCAAGATGTAAAGCCGAGGCTTCTCCGTTGGGTTCTCCTCCTTCAGGAATTTGATATCATTATTCGTGATAAAAAAGGAGCTGAGAACCTTGCTGCTGATCATCTCTCACGATTAGAAAACCCACATCAAGATGTGTCCGAGAAACAAGAAATAAATGAATCGTTCCCTCTCGAGACAATCAGTGCGGTTACTTTTCGTGGTGACTCTACTACCCCATGGTTTGCCGACTTTGCAAATTACCGTGCGGGTAACTTCATCGTGAAGGGGATGACGTCCCAACAGAAAAACAAATTTTTTAAAGACATCAAACATTATTTCTGGGACGACCCCTTCCTCTTCAAAATCTGTGCCGATCAAGTCATCAGGCGATGTGTATACGGACAGGAAGCCACTGATATTCTCAAGGCTTGCCATGCTGGACCCACCGGGGGCCACCATAGTCCTAACTACACCGCCAAAAAGGTGTTTGATTCCGGTTTCTGTTGGCCCACGATCTATAAGGATGCCCACGAGTTAGTCAAAGCCTGTGATGCTTGTCAGCGTCAAGGGAATATTTCACAAAAGAACGAAATGCCACAAAATGCTATTCAAGTTTGTGAAATCTTTGACGTCTGGGGCATTGACTTTATGGGGTCATTCCCATCTTCTCGTGGAAACAAATACATACTCGTGGCTGTTGACTACTTGTCAAAATGGGTTGAGGCTAAGGCCTTACCCACTAATGATGCCCGAGTTGTTGTGAAATTCTTGAAATCCCTCTTTGCTCGTTTTGGAACCCCACGTGCCATCATTAGTGATCGCGGTACTCACTTTTGCAATGATCAGTTTGCAAAAGTCATGCTTAAGTACGGTGTTACTCATCGTCTTTCCACCGCATATCACCCCCAAACAAGTGGGCAGGTGGAGGTTTCCAACCGTGGTATAAAACGGATTCTTGAGAGGACAGTAGGTGAAAACCGTGCTTCTTGGTCGGATAAACTAGATGATGCACTCTGGGCCTTCCGTACAGCTTACAAAACACCCATCGCGTGTACTCCATACAAGCTTGTTGATTGAGCCTGGACCGTCAACCTAAATTGACCAAGGAATGGTCAATAAAGTCAAAGGCCTAGAGTCAATGCTCCGAGGAATACAGTGTTTTCCCGGGTCGTTTAAGTCCCGACGAGGTGTGAATGGCAATCAAACGGTTATTTGATCGGGTGAATCTGGATGGATAAGGGTTTGAGTGAGATTAAACTAAGGAATTTACAACGAAATAGCTTAAACAAGCTATTTGAATAAGACAAGAAAGTGGGAAAAACCAGAAACGATTTAAACCTAAAAACGCGTACGTTACGTTTAAATAAAACGTAAACGTACGAAATAAAAAGTAAAAACGGAAATCTGAAAACACCCAGGGGGTGAAAATGACTTTTTTACTAAGTTAAAAGTAAAAGAAAATTTTTAGAAAAAGAAAATAAATTTTTACACTAATTAATTATTTAATATTAATTAAATACTAATTATTACTAATTATTAATATTTAAAACACTTAAATATAATTTAATACTAATTAAATACTAAAAAGGTGAAAATAAAATTTCTAAAAATATAAAATAACTAAAAATAAGTTTTAAAATTAAAAATAATTATTTTTGTCTTTTTGTGAAATTTATATTAATTAATTACTCATTAATTACTAATTACTAATTAAACTATTTTAAATTAAGAAAATTACTAAATGAACAGTAAAAATTCTAAGAAAATTTCAAAAATTACTTTATAACATATAAAAGCTATAAAAAATATAAAAACTTGATTTTACTTAATAAAAACTAATTATGCTATTTTAAACTAAATATTAATTAATAATTAATAAAATTAAGATTAATTATAATAAATACTAAATGATGAAATAAAAATCTGAGAAAATTACTATAAATACTTTAATATAATAGGTAATTAATAAAAATATAAAAATGACAAGTACTTAATAAAAATATAAAAATGAAAATTAAAATTAAATTATATTAAATAGAAACTATCACTTAATTTTAAATTTGTTTTTCTTGATTTTTCTTTTACAAACCTATTAAACACTTAAAAACAAATACTTTTTGTAAAAACAAACTTTTTGTAAACTTAAAATAAGCCAGAATAAGCAAATAAGTCAAGACAGTTGACTTAGTTTGACCAAATGGCAAAATAAGCTAAAATGACCACAAGTGGGACCCACTCTGGTTGAAACAAGTTCCAATAAGCTATGTTAACTTATCAAAGCTGGAATAAACCAAAAAGGATCACAAAATAAGCTATAAGCTATGAATAAGCACTTTGGAATTTTGTTTGAAACTGAAAATGGGACAAACTATTGTGGACAATTCAAGTGGGGTCCACAAGTGGTGAAGTCAAACACTTGGTCAATCCATGTTGCCTACTAGGAGGGGGGTTGAAATGAGCAAGGTGGGGGGCTGTGGGACCACTGGGTTGATCAGAAACCACCACCAAAGTGGTGGTGGTGGTGATGAACTGCTGATGCAGCAGGGGTGGTGTGCCCTGCAGCCTTCTTGTGGGCAATGTGGGGCCCACACAAAAATTAGTAAAAATCAAATGATGCAAGAACCTTAGATATGAGGTGGTAGAGAACACATAGGAACAATTTTCAACCTCTAAATCAACTCACAAAAATCACAACAATTATTTCAATTTTGGTAAAAACCTGATCAACACAATTTGACTTTCTCAATGAAACTAGTTATTTGACTTATTTGAGTTTCTAAAAGCTCCTACTGATTGATTAAGCTATCTTAAGCTGTAAAAACTCTCTAACAAACTACAACATTCACTTGTGTGATGAAAATGATGGGGTTGGGATCAAATCTGCCCAACAGTAACTGATATGGGGCAATATGGGTGATTTTGACTTTTTTGTGAATTGAACTATGTTTTTAAGACTTCCATGATCAAAATATACCTAATGTAACATGATTCAACCATTGGTAACATTCAAAACCAACTGGAACACAGTGCATGGTGCTATACCAAACACCCCTATACTAATCTGTTTACACTAAAACCTATGATTTTAGAACTAATCCTACTGATTTGAGGCATGCTACAGTCCACCTAATCACTAATGAAGTTAATCTAACTAAAGAAACCACTAATAATGACAAGAACATAGAAATGCAAAATTGAAGTTGGTGACTTACAAATGCATTCAGGCTGAAATGAAGAAGCCAAGGTATCAAGCCACTTCCTAGATGTCTCCCATGAGACTCTAAACCCATAAGAGTCTAAAATTTCCAGGTTCCATTACTTCTTATACCTTCCTTGATGATTTTTTTATTTTACATTATTTTTTTAGGTATTTTTAGCATTTTTGCAATTTATGAGCTAAACGATTCTCATTACTTAGAAAGCTTTGTAAAGCCTTCCAATGAGCTTAACTGAGCTTTGTGAACTACCAATTAACAACTTTAACAACATTTAAGTTAAAAGATGGTTTTTACTAAAAGTAAGCAAAAGCTGAAAATTGCACAAGGTAATTTAAATTAAAATTGAAAAGTGGTACAAGTACACTAGAAAAGTTTAATACAAGTTTTTTTTATTTCAATATTACAACTGAGAGATAAATTATACTAAGAACAATATCTACCTACTAAGACTAAAAATAAAAATTACACACTCCATATTCTTTCTTTTCTTCCTTTTATTCACCTCTGGGACTCCACTTGGGCCTCTGTGACTTTCCCACCACCTTTCTCAGCCATTGGATGGGTGAAATATAATCTCAGCCTTCAATTTGAAATTTGGCGCCAAAGTCCTTATGTGGCAGTTGGGATTGAGTGTTGAGTTGTGGAGCATTAATTGTGTCTTGGATTTATTGGTGAGCTGGGGGGACATGGTGTGGGGAAGGTGAGCTGGAGGTATGGCAGAGGAGGGGGGGGGAAGTGTGGAGTTGGTGTTTGCAGTAAACAAGTGGGAAGAGGTGAAGTGGTGTTTGTTTGACTTTTGGGGGTCAACGAGGGGTATAAAAAAACGGGGTTAAGGTTTTTAGGGAGTGGGCTGATGGGTATGTTGGGCTTGGGTGTTGGATCAGACCAAACAAAAGGGTAATGGGTGGGTTAGGCTAAAGGGTTTTGGCTTGTTTGGTTTTTAATAACTTTAAGGGTCCATTTGGTTAAATATAAAAACACAAGGACCAATGATGTAAATCTGCAACTTTGAGGGACCTGAATTGTAATTTTCCCAACTTGTTCCAAGGATTATTCCTGCCACGTATTAATAATTCAAGGACCATGAAAGTAAATTTTTCCATTTTAAAATTTCCAAGGACCAATTCTGCCAAACTTGCAAAGTACAGGGACCAAACATGTAATTTCCACAAAAACTTTCACCCAGGGACTAAAAATGATTTTTGTAACTTCCCAAAGGCCACAATTGATTTTTCATTCAAAATTGTCCCACCAGGGACCAAATCTGTCAATTTTGGATTTTGAGGGGTAAAAGTGTAATTTTCTCAAACTTTTTCACCCAAGGACTTATTTTGATAATTTTTAACTTTTCTTTGCCTTGGGTTGACTTTCCTTTTATTTTAAACTTCCAGGGACTAGTTTTGCCAAATTTTTAAACTTGAGGGACTGAAACTGCCAATTGTGTAAACTTTGTTCGTTTTTCATTTGTTTTTAAACGTTTTGCATCTAAAACATATAAAACACACTTTTGAGATAATTTCAGTATTTTGATGCGTATTTGGGTGTTTTTGGATGTTTTGGCAGTTCATATAAGACAAAAATGATGAGTATTTACACACTCATCAATCCCCCACACTAAACTATTGCTAGTCCCTAGCAATATTTTGAGAAAAACTTGATGGATTTTAAACTCTTTACCAAAAGCCATCACTTCTGGAGTAGCCAGGTGTAAGAACTGTGGCACACCTGATAACCGTGTGATTTTGAGCAAACCACCAGCTATCAACGGATTTGATTCGTCTTTACCAAAAGCCGTTTGCTTCTGGACTAGCCAGCTCTTGATGGAATAGTCAACATCTTGGTGAGCTGATTACCAATTATGGATTTTCCACGGCCTTTACCACAAGCCATAATCTTGCGGGCTAGCCAACTCATTTGTTTTCGGGGAGTTGATAAACCATACAATTTTGGGCAAATTGCCAGCCGTCAACGGATTTGATATGTCTTTACCAAGAGCCGTTTGCTCCTGGACTAGCCAATCCCTTCTGTCGCTTAGACAAGGCGGACTGATTACCACAAAAAATTTTGAAGCACCAGTGAAAAAATTTTTGAAAATTTTTGGTCAAAAACGGGGGTATTATATAGTAAAATGTGATAAAATTCGCTAGAATACCGAATACCCCCCCCCCCCCCCCCCCACACTAAGCATGAATATTGTCCTCAATATTCAAAATCCCGGCTATTATGCCGACATTTTGAACGTAAAAGGGCAACATTACAAGCTAAGCGTGGAAAACACCATTTTGTATTTTCACTCTTGTAACCATAGCATGGGGGACTCCCCCACACTTAGGGTGAAAACCCTATAAGCATGCTATTGTTTTTGTTTACCGAGTCGCTAGCTTGACTCGACCCCGAATTCATTTGTCCTTGGGGAAGCATGATGTGGAAGAAACAATCTCACTCGGACTTTCATTCAAAATGTTTGGACAAACATATGAAGCACGTGAAAGTTCCACACCGATGAGATAAGTATCCGGCTGAAGATAATGATACATGAAAATGCCGGGATCAAATATAGTGTCCTCACTCCCGAAGGAGTGAAGAAGGGAAGAAGTCACCTTATAGGTGAAGAAAAGGAAGAAAATCATGATAAAAGGCATGATTTGATCTTCTTCCTCAAGAGGAGGCTCAATAGCCTGAGTTTGGATTTCAAAGGGTAAGCTTGTAAACAACCCGGGAGGGTGGGTGGGAATTTGCAAATTCTCATAATTGAGAGAATCTCCCCCCGGGATATCAAACTCCGGAGGAGTCATGACATGATGAGCGAGTTCACCGGAGAACTCCTCATGAAGAGAATCATTCACAAGATGTGAATCAGTGAACTTGTGTTCCGGAATAGACTCACAATCCTCGTTCTGAATATCAAATAGTGGATTATCAGAAATCAAAGTGAATTCAGATTCGAATTCAAATAGAGGATTGGTGAGAGTGGTATTGAATGTTTCGGGAACAAAGAGATTAGCATTCTCATTTGGACTGTTGGGATCAGAAGTGAGTGACGGATCATGATAAAGGAGACTTTCAATTTCTCCCAGATCGGCTTGGAAATCGAGGAGACCATCATCACTTTCAAGTGAAAGTGGATTGATGTGAGTAAGTTCATCAGCGAACTCCTCAAGAAGAGGATCAACATCAGAATGAGGCAGTGGTGCCTCAACATACTCAATGTCTCCATGAGATGTACAATCATCGCTAAAATCTGAGAAAGTCTCAAATTGATCTTTAGTACACTCAATAGGGGAAGGAATATCACACATATCATCCAAAGTTCCCTGTGACTCTCTCGGGATTGGGACAAGGATCTCAACACTAGACTTTATGAATTCGTCCGATTCCTTTGCAGGAATAGTGCTAAGATGCTCATCCCCCATGTTCAAAGAGTGAGTGGGAGCCTCGGGTGTGATAGCAGTTGTTTGAGATAGAATCTCAACTGCTGGGGTATCAACTGATGAACTTGAAGTTTTATAAAATTGGAGGATATCAAGTGTATCCTCATCATCACTGTCATCAGGAATGAAACGAAACAAAGAGCTAGATTTGGCTGCTTTTTCTCTTGCAATGGATTCCCTCACAGATTTTTCATATGCATCTTGGGAATTTATTCTAGCAGCCTGCTCTTCAGAAAGCAATTCTTCCATGGATTTTTGATGAGTGTGTCTTTGGGCAAAGTCTTGAACTAAACCCTTAAGCTCATCAACAATTTTCATCATATTTTGCATTTCTGGAAGAAGTGCTTGATTCATATCGTACTGTGGAGGTTGTGTGGAAAACTAGAAGGGGGGGTTGAATAGTTTTACGTCTTTTTTAATTTTATTATGAAAACTTGGTTTAGTTTTAAAACCTTGTTTGCTTTTAAAACTTTGATTCAATCTTATGTGAACTCAAATCTTGAACAATATGAACAAGTATATCTAAGTATGAACAATAATAATAATGTAAGCTAAGTATGTGAAATCAACACATGCATAATATAAACAATTCTAGCTATATACAAGAGATAAGTACGTAATCGTTTATCTTATAATCCTTAGTTATATTTTGTATGAAAACTATACTTGATCGAAATGATCAATTATATGTATGTAACCTTTTTAGTTTGATTTTAAAAACTTTGTTTTGTGAATGAAACTTTCGTTTGATCTTTAAGTAAAATCAATACTAGCACTATATGAGCAACTATATATATACGTCTACGTCTACAAATGTAATAACGATATAAGCAAGATAATAAGTAAGATATGGAAAGATCTAACCACGAGACAAAGGATTTATAGTGGTTCGGCTACAAGGACACCTTCCTTGCCCTACTCCACTCCTCGAGTCACCTACTCGAGAGTTTTCTTCACTATGTCAACAAGCTCCTTATGGCGGAGAAACCTTACACACCAATATACACACCACTTACACACCAAAGCTTCGTCACAACGAAATCACACCTTCTTCACAACTACTTCACACCAACTAACTACACACCTATCTTCAACACACCAATAGTCTTCACTACAATCTAGTTCACGCCTATCTTCTACACACCAATAATCTTCACTACAATCTACTAGCCAATCACACTATCTATATTCCTAATCACAACTATCTACAATCAAATATTCACAACACACTACACAAAGATATATGTAGATATTCTTGATGATGCACCAACAACTTGGATGTGGAGGTCACAACAAGTTGTAATACTTCTTGTCTTGGAGGATAGAAGTATTCTTCTCTTGCACTTGAGAGGATGATGTAAGAATCACTTTGAAACAAAGGATTATGTATTTATGATCAAAGGATTTGGAGAATAGAAATGAGATCTAGAACAGAAAGTTTTGGGGTGCAAAAGGTGAGAAAAAAATCCAGGTTTAAGGTGGTATTTATAGGCAAAAGAATCTGACAGAGGAGCGTGGCCGGTCCCCTTAATTCATGGCCGGCCCCCTTAAAATTAAGGGGACCGCCCTTTATAATTAAGGGGGCCGCCCAGCTGAAACGGCCAGATTCTTTGTCTTTTAGTGGGGAAAGTTTATTTGGTGAAAAACTAACTGTTTTTGGTTAAAAATTTGAATTCATATATTTAGTATGAATAAAACATTTTTCTTTATTACCAAAAGTGTTTTTCAAAAATATATAATATGTTTATATAATTAAATAAACTTTGCATTAGTTAATTAAATACCCCTTTGATCATAAATTGCACTAAACACTTTGTTTATTCATACCTTAAGTGATTTGGATGTAAAGAGAAATATTAATCACTAAATACTTGTTTATGTCACAAGTTTTAGTTCTATGAGTTTATATTTTGTGATAATCAAAACATAGAGATATTGATAACATGTTAATAATGTTTTTAGGCATTAATTTATGTCAACAATCTCCCCCTTTTTGATTATTACAAAACCTTAAACTCAATATATCTAAAACTTGTTTTTAGACAAGTATTATAGAGTTTACATTTCTCTTCTCCCCCTTTTTGTAAAATCAAAAAGGTTAAGCCGAGTAAGCTTCGCGAGGGAAGTTTAAACGGGTAGAATGCTCCCCCTTGATGTATGCTCCCCCTCATTTGAGAGCACCAAGGGAACGAGCTATGGAGATCTTTGCTACAAAAATATTTTAAGAGAGCAAGATACACATATATGCAAGGCAACAATTATGCAACTAAACAAAGATTCATTCAAGCATTATAGAAATGAAAAGCATTACAACATTCAATATGCTTGAAAAAATAACACAAAAGAAAAGACATAGTCCTATATTGCCTAAGAGAGCACTTGGACTTGCTTGCAACCAAAGGTTGGTTGATTCGTATTTGAAAGTGAAAATCATAAGCATATGGTATGCTTAGATGGTTGATGATGGAGTGTTTGGAATGAGGATGGTTGAGTTAGGGTAAGGTTGTTGGATTAATGGAGGTTGTTGGATTAATGGAGGTATATGTTCGGGTCATGAATGTTGGATAATTTGGTGGTGGAGAGTTTGTAGCGGAAGAGGTTGATTGAGGTTTTGGATGTTGTTCAAGTGAGGGTATTGGATGTGATCTAGTGAGAAGATATTCAATCCAAGTGAAGTGTTCATTGAATGCAATCAATTTTAGGAGAAAGATGCAACAAGGTTAATTGTTGACATGCTTCTCAAGTTGATTTATGTTGTGTGGTGATGAGGGTGATCTAGATGAAGGTGGATCCAAATTGCGTTGAGCAAGATGTAAGGCCAAAAGAGCACTAAGCTCATGGGCTTCTTTTAGCGCCTCAACGAACTTCAAGTGTTCGGAGGAAGGTGATGGTGGTGGAGCATGATAGTTGTCTTGGGTGAGGGTTTGAACATGCAACATAGGAATGGCATGTGAAGTTGTAGGATGTGGTGGTGATACTCTTGGTGGTGGAGACATGTTTGAGCTTAGGTAATCATGAAAACATGATATGGGTGGAAAAGATGCTTCATGAGTGGATGGTGTTTTTGTTGAATGAGCAACATGTAAAGTGTTGGTAATGAGGTTGGGATTATGGTTTTGGGATTGTGCATGCTCATCATAAGAAGGATCATTAGTCGAAGCACGAATGGATGATTTGTTGTTAAATGGATCATTTGTGTGAGAGTGAGGTTTAGGTGTTGGTTAAATATGAACAACATCGCTTGAGTTGTGAAAAGATTATGAGGTTTGAGTGTAATGTAGAAGGATATGGGTAGTAAAGGTTTTTGATATGTAATGTTGGTGAGAAGGAGAGTGAGGTGTTAGGTAAGTAATGTTTGAAAACATAGGAGGAATTTGGTGTTGGATGTTTGACAACCTCATTTGGGTTGACGGAATTTTAAAGGAAGTTAGGCTTTCTTCTCCAAACAAGTTTCTTGGTGGTTTTGGTTTAATGGGAGAGGAAATGATGAGATGAGTGGAGATTGAGAGGAATGAGAGTGCTTTATAATGTAGGATTCGTGGGATCAAGGATGGATAAACTTTTATGGAAGGTTGAGGATAGAATAAGTTTGTGAATTTTGGGAAGTGTAGGATGAAGTGGGCTAAAAAGTAGAAAAGGGAAACAGCACCTTTGATCATCAGATGGCCGGTCCCCTTAATTGGAGGCCGGTCCCCTTAATAATTAAGGGGGCCGCCTTATGATTTAAGGGGGCCGCCCATCTGGTGATTCCCAGATTGCCAGAAAAGGGTTTTTGGTAGTGAATTGCAGAAAGGTTGTGTTTTTGGTTTCAAACAAGTCCAACTCTTTGAGGCAATTAAACATAGACAAATTATGTAGGCAATTATGTAGCTAAAGCATGTTAACCAAGGAGATTAAGTAATCAAGCAATTTCATCTATCATGCAAACATACTCATCTAGCAAGCAAAATATAAGAGCTAGGAAACAATAAGCAACATCAAGTATTTCATAACTACATAACTAGGAGGATTAATCCTAATGTGTATTATGATAACATGGGTTTCTAGACTTGTTACAAACAAAGTCTTAATAGACAAACCATGGTCCTCTTGATTTGATTTAGTTCACTTATAAGTGTCATTTATATAAATATATATGACAAATATGAGATCACCATGCATGATTTAAAGAGACGTTTTTAGCATTATTCAACAATGTTTGAAAGTAGGTTTTCATGTAGATATGAGAGTTAATTGACTAAAATAGATTCGGTTTTACTTCAAAAAGTGTTAATGAAGGATAAAGAAAATTTTCTCAATCTTTGGTTTTGATCAAAACAAAATTGTGGATATATATAGTGAAAACATCTTATTTAAAAGTGGGATAGTTATTTGAAAAACTATTTTCTAAAATATGAGGTTTTTGCATATTTTTAACGATATTAGATTTTGACAACAAATATCATTAATCATATATTTTAAAAGATGTTTATTAAAGATCTCATGCTCAAGAGGATTGGTCAAGCCTACTATTATCTCTTGCTATCGTTTCTACAAATCCTATGATCCTAAAGGAAGTGATGACTAAAATATATATGTTAGATGCGAGAGGGTTGAACGGGGTATAACCTAGCATCTATAGTTCCTTTGTTTTTGCACGCTTATCTATCTTAATGCCATATTCAACGAGAGCTTGTTTCATCCATAGTTTTCTTACGCGAGGGATCTAATCCTACTTCTATATTAACGATTGATCCACTTAACTCATTTCACTTCATCACCATGAGTTTCCTAATAGTGGATATAGAAGATTTCCATTTTTTATTTTGTTCGGCAATGAACAATTTTATCTTATTCCTAGGAAAGTCAACCAATGATGTTTCTAGGTTATAAGAATATAAGCAATTATGTACTAAACATTAATCTAACTAATCATTTATCTAAGCATGCAAATTATAGTGATGAACTTAAAAGAAACGCGTACCTTTTAGTCTTCAATGGAATATCTTCAAGCACTTCAAGTGACCATGTTGACTTATAGAAGACATTTGTAGATGATATTCCAACTTCTTCCAAGATTGACAATTTAGCCACTTGGTCCCCATTGTCTCATTGGTCCAAAGTTGTTTGGTCCAAACATATTTAACATTTGGCAAGGATGCATGTATTGTAGTAATATTTCCCAAGGATTGTAACTTGGTTGATAATTCCACATTTGATTTCTAGTGTTATTGTAATATTGTCTATTTTGATTTCTTCTAGGTTGAGATTTTTTAGATCTTGGATGATGATTGTTAGGTTTTCTTGGTGGTGGAGTTTTAGATCTTAATTTAGGTTTAGAGGATCCTACTTCGGTCTTTAAGGATGGTTTATAAAAAGTTTTTACTTTTTCATCATTCGCAATGGGTATTTTTCTATCTTTTGTAAGTATATACTTAGGATTTGATTCTAATGATTTTTGTTTACTAGATTCACATTCAAACTTTATACTTTTATTTTCACTAGTTGAAACATTAGTTGAAGTTAATCCTAGACCGGTTTTATCTCCCGAAGTTTCTTGAGCACTTATTATTTTCTTAAGTGGGTTACTACTATTTTTAAACTTGTCAAGTTTGAAAATTTCATCTTTAAGTTTTTCATTTTCATTATTAACCTCTATGCATGTTTTACATTCTATAAAAACTTCTTTTCCTTTTTCCATATGTTGTAGTCTAATTTTTAATTCAAGTACTTCATTTTCTAATAGATTATTAATATGTTTTAGTGACTTATTTTTAGCTATAACCTTTTGACCTAATTTGCATAACCTATTATATTCACTATCTAGGTCTTTTTTGTCTAATGATAAATTTTCGTCACTAAAGTATTTGGTTTCGGAACGTACCTCGCTTGATGTCTTAGCCATAAGACATTTCTCCTCATTTGTGATTTCTTTCTCATCGTCATCGCTATCACTCCAAGCTCCTCCAACAAACGCCTTTTGATTTCTTGACATCATTGGACATTTTCCGATGAGATGATTTGGATCACCACATTTGAAGCACTTCCTATCACTTTTGCCATTTTTGTCATCTTTATTTCTTTGGTTTGCTTTCCTTTCATCATGCGGTTGTCTAACGAATCTTCCTCACCTTTTGAAGAATTTCTTGAAGTCTCTTACGGCCATCGCATATTCTTCGTCATCACTTTCGGAGGTTGAGCTATCCTCGTTACTAGATTCCTTCCTAGCTTTCAACGCAATTGACTTGCTTTGCTCTCTTTTTCCATTGACCATCTCGAAGTCTTTCTTTATTATTGCTTCGTAGACTTTCAGGTTGCCGATCAACTCATCAAGTTGAAGAGTTGACAAGTTCTTCGATTCTTCAATCGCCGTAACTTTAGCTCGCCATTTTGGATGAAGAGCCCTAAGAAATTTCCTAACAAAATTCTTACTAGAAAGATTCTCATCAAGTGCTTTTAAACTTGTGATGATGGTGTTAAACCTAGCAAAAGCATTATCTATTGATTCCTCCTCCGGAATTGTAAATTGTTCATATTGTTGAACAAGAAGATCTATTTTGTTCTCTTTAACTTGACTATTACCTTGGTGAGTGATTAGTAAAGAATCCCAAATTTCTTTTGCGGTTTTACACATAAAAATTCTTTCATATTCTTTGCGTGGTAAGGCATTATAAATAACCATTTTAGCCTCATTATTTTTTGCTAGTTTCTTTTTCAAATCATCATTTTGTTTTTCAAAAGATACAATTTCGTCCATTTTAGTTTCAAAATTATATTGAATAGGGGGAAAATCACCAAAGGTAATGACATGCCAAAGATCAAGATCTTTTGATTTCACATAAGTTTCGAATCTATTTTTCCAATATAAAAATCCATCACTTTCAAATAGTGGTGGTCTTTGCATAGATTGCCCTTCTAAATATTTTTCAGATTCCATAGATCGTTACAAGTTTTAAAATACAATATATTTTAAAAATCTTGCTAGACGTGGCTCTGGTACCAATTGTGGAAAACTAGAAGGGGGGGGGGGGTTGAATAGTTTTACGTCTTTTTTAATTTTATTATGAAAACTTGGTTTAGTTTTAAAACCTTGTTTGCTTTTAAAACTTTGATTCAATCTTATGTGAACTCAAATCTTGAACAATATGAACAAGTATATCTAAGTATGAACAATAATAATAATGTAAGCTAAGTATGTGAAATCAACACATGCATAATATAAACAATTCTAGCTATATACAAGAGATAAGTACGTAATCGTTTATCTTATAATCCTTAGTTATATTTTGTATGAAAACTATACTTGATCGAAATGATCAATTATATGTATGTAACCTTTTTAGTTTGATTTTAAAAACTTTGTTTTGTGAATGAAACTTTCGTTTGATCTTTAAGTAAAATCAATACTAGCACTATATGAGCAACTATATATATACGTCTACGTCTACAAATGTAATAACGATATAAGCAAGATAATAAGTAAGATATGGAAAGATCTAACCGCGAGACAAAGGATTTATAGTGGTTCGGCTACAAGGACACCTTCCTTGCCCTACTCCACTCCTCGAGTCACCTACTCGAGAGTTTTCTTCACTATGTCAACAAGCTCCTTATGGCGGAGAAACCTTACACACCAATATACACACCACTTACACACCAAAGCTTCGTCACAACGAAATCACACCTTCTTCACAACTACTTCACACCAACTAACTACACACCTATCTTCAACACACCAATAGTCTTCACTACAATCTAGTTCACGCCTATCTTCTACACACCAATAATCTTCACTACAATCTACTAGCCAATCACACTATCTATATTCCTAATCACAACTATCTACAATCAAATATTCACAACACACTACACAAAGATATATGTAGATATTCTTGATGATGCACCAACAACTTGGATGTGGAGGTCACAACAAGTTGTAATACTTCTTGTCTTGGAGGATAGAAGTATTCTTCTCTTGCACTTGAGAGGATGATGTAAGAATCACTTTGAAACAAAGGATTATGTATTTATGATCAAAGGATTTGGAGAATAGAAATGAGATCTAGAACAGAAAGTTTTGGGGTGCAAAAGGTGAGAAAAAAATCCAGGTTTAAGGTGGTATTTATAGGCAAAAGAATCTGACAGAGGAGCGTGGCCGGTCCCCTTAATTCATGGCCGGCCCCCTTAAAATTAAGGGGACCGCCCTTTATAATTAAGGGGGCCGCCCAGCTGAAACGGCCAGATTCTTTGTCTTTTAGTGGGGAAAGTTTATTTGGTGAAAAACTAACTGTTTTTGGTTAAAAATTTGAATTCATATATTTAGTATGAATAAAACATTTTTCTTTATTACCAAAAGTGTTTTTCAAAAATATATAATATGTTTATATAATTAAATAAACTTTGCATTAGTTAATTAAATACCCCTTTGATCATAAATTGCACTAAACACTTTGTTTATTCATACCTTAAGTGATTTGGATGTAAAGAGAAATATTAATCACTAAATACTTGTTTATGTCACAAGTTTTAGTTCTATGAGTTTATATTTTGTGATAATCAAAACATAGAGATATTGATAACATGTTAATAATGTTTTTAGGCATTAATTTATGTCAACAGGTTGGTCATAACAAGGTGTATCAAAATTTTCACAAGGATATGGATTTCCCGTTTGACAATCTGAGCTGAAGTGTGGACCTCCACAGTAATCACAACAGTAAAACTGTTGAGGCTGTGAGTCGTATGTGCTAGAGTCATAATTGTAATCAGGAAACTGCTCATAGACAAGCGTGTTTCCCGATTGACAATCAGAACTGTAGTGTGAACCACCACAGTACTCGCAACAGTAAAACTGCTGAGTATCATGGTGTGGTAACTGATGGAATGAATCAGTCGTGTCAAGGTAGGAATAGGGATCCTGGTTATAGACAGACCTGTTTCCCGACTCAACCATGCCACAACTGGGGCAATTGCCACCATTATGAGGATTACCACACCACTGGCAAATCAGAAAGTGTGGATGAGACATAGAAAGAATCAAATGTGTATAGAGGGTGAGGAAATGAGAATCAAAGATGTGAGAGGGTTAAGGTGAATATTTTTGGTGTTTTTGAAAATCATTTTGTACAGATGAGAAAGAAAATGTTTTTGTGTTTTTTTTTTTTTTTTTTTTGTGTTCGTTGAAAACTGAGTTTAAAAAGTTTTCGTGAACGGTTTTGTTTTTATATGATAATAATAAGATAATATGAACAAGGGATGGATAAATGTACAATGGAACGAATTCCAAAGACACTAATCAGAAAAACCGTTTAGAATAGCGCGTACACCTCCCCGGCAGCGGCGCCAAAAATTGATTGAGCCTGAACCGTCAACCTAAATTGACCAAGGAATGGTCAATAAATTCAAAGGCCTAGAGTCAATGCTCCGAGGAATACAGTGTTTTCCCGGGTCGTTTAAGTCCCGACGAGGTGTGAATGGCAATCAAACGGTTATTTGATCGGGTGAATCTGGATGGATAAGGGTTTGAGTGAGATTAAACTAAGGAATTTATAACGAAATAGCTTAAACAAGCTATTTGAATAAGACAAGAAAGTGGGAAAAACCAGAAACGATTTAAACCTAAAAACGCGTACGTTACGTTTAAATAAAACGTAAACGTACGAAATAAAAAGTAAAAACGGAAATCTGAAAACACCCAGGGGGTGAAAATGACTTTTTTACAAAGTTAAAAGTAAAAGAAAATTTTTAGAAAAAGAAAATAAATTTTTACACTAATTAATTATTTAATATTAATTAAATACTAATTATTACTAATTATTAATATTTAAAACACTTAAATATAATTTAATACTAATTAAATACTAAAAAGGTGAAAATAAAATTTCTAAAAATATAAAATAACTAAAAATAAGTTTTAAAATTAAAAATAACTATTTTTGTCTTTTTGTGAAATTTATATTAATTAATTACTAATTACTAATTAAACTATTTTAAATTAAGAAAATTACTAAATGAACAGTAAAAATTCTAAGAAAATTTCAAAAATTACTTTATAACATATAAAAGCTATAAAAAATATAAAAACTTGATTTTACTTAATAAAAACTAATTATGCTATTTTAAACTAAATATTAATTAATAATTAATAAAATTAAGATTAATTATAATAAATACTAAATGATGAAATAAAAATCTGAGAAAATTACTATAAATACTTTAATATAATAGGTAATTAATAAAAATATAAAAATGACAAGTACTTAATAAAAATATAAAAATGAAAATTAAAATTAAATTATATTAAATAGAAACTATCACTTAATTTTAAATTTGTTTTTCTTGATTTTTCTTTTACAAACCTATTAAACACTTAAAAACAAATACTTTTTATAAAAACAAACTTTTTGTAAACTTAAAATAAGCCAGAATAAGCAAATAAGTCAAGACAGTTGACTTAGTTTGACCAAATGGCAAAATAAGCTAAAATGACCACAAGTGGGACCCACTCTGGTTGAAACAAGTTCCAATAAGCTATGTTAACTTATCAAAGCTGGAATAAACCAAAAAGGATCACAAAATAAGCTATAAGATATGAATAAGCACTTTGGAATTTTGTTTGAAACTGAAAATGGGACAAACTATTGTGGACAATTCAAGTGGGGTCCACAAGTGGTGAAGTCAAACACTTGGTCAATCCATGTTGCCTACTAGGAGGGGGGTTGAAATGAGCAAGGTGGGGGGCTGTGGGACCACTGGGTTGATCAAAAACCACCACCAAAGTGGTGATGGTGGTGAACTGCTGATGCAGCAGGGGTGGTGTGCCCTGCAGCCTTCTTGTGGGCAATGTGGGGCCCACACAAAAATTAGTAAAAATCAAATGATGCAAGAACCTTAGAGATGAGGTGGTAGAGAACACATAGGAACAATTTTCAACCTCTAAATCAACTCACAAAAATCACAACAATTATTTCAATTTTGGTAAAAACCTGATCAACACAATTTGACTTTCTCAATGAAACTAGTTATTTGACTTATTTGAGTTTCTAAAAGCTCCTACTGATTGATTAAGCTATCTTAAGCTGTAAAAACTCTCTAACAAACTACAACATTCACTTGTGTGATGAAAATGATAGGGTTGGGATCAAATCTGCCCAACAGTAACTGATATGGGGCAATATGGGTGATTTTGACTTTTTTGTGAATTGAACTATGTTTTTAAGACTTCCATGATCAAAATATACCTAATGTAACATGATTCAACCATTGGTAACATTCAAAACCAACTGGAACACAGTGCATGGTGCTATACCAAACACCCCTATACTAATCTGTTTACACTAAAACCTATGATTTTAGAACTAATCCTACTGATTTGAGGCATGCTACAGTCCACCTAATCACTAATGAAGTTAATCTAACTAAAGAAACCACTAATAATGACAAGAACATAGAAATGCAAAATTGAAGTTGGTGACTTACAAATGCATTCAGGCTGAAATGAAGAAGCCAAGGTATCAAGCCACTTCCTAGATGTCTCCCATGAGACTCTAAACCCATAAGAGTCTAAAATTTCCAGGTTCCATTACTTCTTATACCTTCCTTGATGATTTTTTTATTTTACATTCTTTTTTTAGGTATTTTTAGCATTTTTGCAATTTATGAGCTAAACGATTCTCATTACTTAGAAAGCTTTGTAAAGCCTTCCAATGAGCTTAACTGAGCTTTGTGAACTACCAATTAACAACTTTAACAACATTTAAGTTAAAAGATGGTTTTTACTAAAAATAAGCAAAAGCTGAAAATTGCACAAGGTAATTTAAATTAAAATTGAAAAGTGGTACAAGTACACTAGAAAAGTTTAATACAAGTTTTTTTTATTTCAATATTACAACTGAGAGATAAATTATACTAAGAACAATATCTACCTACTAAGACTAAAAATAAAAATTACACACTCCATATTCTTTCTTTTCTTCCTTTTATTCACCTCTGGGACTCCACTTGGGCCTCTGTGACTTTCCCACCACCTTTCTCAGCCATTGGATGGGTGAAATATAATCTCAGCCTTCAATTTGAAATTTGGCGCCAAAGTCCTTATGTGGCAGTTGGGATTGAGTGTTGAGTTGTGGAGCATTAATTGTGTCTTGGATTTATTGGTGAGCTGGGGGGACATGGTGTGGGGAAGGTGAGCTGGAGGTATGGCAGAGGAGGGGGGGAAGTGTGGAGTTGGTGTTTGCAGTAAACAAGTGGGAAGAGGTGAAGTGGTGTTTGTTTGACTTTTGGGGGTCAACGAGGGGTATAAAAAAACGGGGTTAAGGTTTTTAGGGAGTGGGCTGATGGGTATGTTGGGCTTGGGTGTTGGATCAGACCAAACAAAAGGGTAATGGGTGGGTTAGGCTAAAGGGTTTTGGCTTGTTTGGTTTTTAATAACTTTAAGGGTCCATTTGGTTAAATATAAAAACACAAGGACCAATGATGTAAATCTGCAACTTTGAGGGACCTGAATTGTAATTTTCCCAACTTGTTCCAAGGATTATTCCTGCCATGTATTAATAATTCAAGGACCATGAAAGTAAATTTTTCCATTTTAAAATTTCCAAAGACCAATTCTGCCAAACTTGCAAAGTACAGGGACCAAACATGTAATTTCCACAAAAACTTTCACCCAGGGACTAAAAATGATTTTTGTAACTTCCCAAAGGCCACAATTGATTTTTCATTCAAAATTGTCCCACCAGGGACCAAATCTGTCAATTTTAGATTTTGAGGGGTAAAAGTGTAATTTTCTCAAACTTTTTCACCCAAGGACTTATTTTGATAATTTTTAACTTTTCTTTGCCTTGGGTTGACTTTCCTTTTATTTTAAACTTCCAGGGACTAGTTTTGCCAAATTTTTAAACTTGAGGGACTGAAACTGCCAATTGTGCAAACTTTGTTCGTTTTTCATTTGTTTTTAAACGTTTTGCATCTAAAACATATAAAACACACTTTTGAGATAATTTCAGTATTTTGATGCGTATTTGGGTGTTTTTGGATGTTTTGGCAGTTCATATAAGACAAAAATGATGAGTATTTACACACTCATCACTTGTATACGGGAAGGCGTGTCATTTACCGATCGAGCTCGAGCACAAAGCCTACTGGGCCTTAAAACATACTAACTACGACCTTCATAAAGCGGGTGATCACCGTAAGGTTCAACTCAATGAATTAAACGAACTTCGTGATCAAGCCTACGAGAACTCTTTGATCTACAAAGAAAAAACAAAGAAGATTCACGACTCTAAGATTAAGAACCGAGTTTTTAACGTCGGTGACAGAGTCCTTCTTTTTAATTCAAGATTAAAGATCTTCTCGGGGAAATTAAAAACCCGATGGACTGGACCATTCACTATTGCTAAAGTATATCCATATGAGACTGTTGAATTATCTCAACCCGAAGGTCCCAACTTCAAAGTGAATAGTCATAGATTGAAACATTATTTTGGAGAGGACATACCACCCATGGTTGTCCCGGATCTCCAAACTTTCCCCATGGACCAATGAATTCGGGGATCGAGTCAAGCTAGTGACTCGGTGAACAAAAATTAGCAACATATATGGGTTTTCACCCGTATTTCTGACTTCTTTCTACTTTCTACCACCCTAGTGTGGGGGAGTGGCCGTCCCCCACCATTTGAAAAGTAAATATGTATATAAGTTTCTAAAAAAAAAAAAAAAAAAAAAAAAAAAAGATTGTATGTACAGATAAATAAAGTGAAAAATAAAATCCATATTTCCACAGTTAGCATCGAATATTAGCTTTTTCCGTTCAGAGGTTCGGCATAATAGCCGGGACTTTGAATATTGAGGACAATATTCAGTTCTAGTGTGGGGGGGGGGGGGGGAATTCTTACGAATTTTATCACAAAACTTTCTAAGTACCCCCATTTTTAGGCCTAAATTTTTCAAAAATTTTTCACTTTATTTCAAAATTTTTGTGGTAATCAGTCCGCCAAAGTCTAAATGACAAATGGATTGGCTAGTCCAGGAGCAAACGGCTCTTGGTAAAGACATCTCAAACCCGTTGATGGCTGGCAATTTGCCAAAAATTGTATGGTTCCTCAGCTCCCCCGCATCCTCATAAGCAAATGAGTTGACTAGCCCACAAGATTATGGCTTGTGGTAAAGGCCGTGGAAAATCCATAATTGGTAATCAGCTCACCAAGATGTCGACTTAGTCCATCAAGATGCTGGCTAGTCCAGAAGCAAACGGCTTTTGGTAAAGACTAATCAAATCCATTGACAGCTGGTGGTTTGCTCAAAATCACACGGTTATCAGGTGTGCCACAGTTCTTACACCTGGCTACTCCAGAAGTGATGGCTTTTGGTAAATAGAATTTCAAATCCATCAAGTTTTTCTCAAAAGATTGCTAGGGACTAGCAATGTTTTAGTGTGGGGGATTGATGAGTGTGTAAATACTCATCATTTTTACCATTTCTGAGCTGCCAAAACATCCAAAAACACTCAATAATGAATCAAAATAGTGAAAATATCCCAGGAAAGTGTTTTACATGTCTCAAATGCAAAAATACCAAAAACAGATGAAAAACGCACAAAGTTTGAATAATTGGCAGTTTCAGTCCCCCAACTTTCAAAAGTTGTCAAATCTAGTCCCTGGTCATTCTAAAAACTTGAAAAAGTCACCAAAGGTCCTTTTAAATCAAAAAGTTACATAATTAGTCCTTTGGTGAAAAGTTTCACAAAATGTCAAGTTTAGTCCCTGAACTTTGAAAATTGTCAAAAATAGTCCCTGGGATATTAAAACTTTGAGAAAAACAAATTTTGTCCTTATACTAACCTTTTATGACAGGATTGGTCCTTGGTGGAAAGTTTGGTGAAAATTACACAAATGGTCCCTGAAGTTTGAAAGTTTGACGGTTTCAATCCCTGGTGAAAAATAAATTAAAAAATCATCAAAGGACCCTTTCACTATTCATCATATGGCACAATATACCCTTGAAAATATTTTGGAAACATGCCAAGATCACACCCTCAAACTTTACCATAATTACAAAATTAGTCCTTGTGTGAAATGAAACCAAAACCGGATCCCATAAATAAATACTACTCCATCCACTAGTCCAAGTCCATTCCATAGTCCACTCATTTCTAAACCTTGGGCCCAAAAATTAAACCAGTCCACACCTTAGCCCATTTCACCCCAAAATTATTAAACCGGGGTCAACCCCCAGTCAAACACCACCATCTCCATTACCACTTTCCCACCAAAAACAACCCCCCCCCCCCCCTCACAGACCAATACCACCCTGGTTTTGCAGCCTCCACCCCAACTTGTCCATCCCATCACCACCGCCCAACCCACTACACCACTACAATTAATGCTTCCCCCCCCCCCCCCAGTTGCCTAATCAGAGAAGCAAATTGCAAAAACTCATTTCCCGCCAAAAACACGTGGCAGCTCATGAGTGGACCAAAGAAGCCAGAGGGAGGTGGGATATGCTCAGAAAGGTTCAAGAACCCTAATATGGGGCTATAAAAGGAAGAGAAGTGCAAGATGATGAGTAGTCTAGTTTTTTTTAATAGTTGTAATCGTATAAGTTTTATTAAGCAATTGTATTGTAGAAGTCAATTCAGTGTATTGTTAAACTTTTTAAGTAATATATGCAAGTTTCTTCAACTTATTTTGTTTATGCGAGTTTCAAATTCCATGTGTTAATCTGAATCATAGTTTGCTAGAGTTTAAGTTTGAATCATGGACTGAGTTAGGTACAAATAAGCTCCAATAAGCTTATCAAAGCTTTAGAAACTTTAAAACTCAGTTACATTAGAAGAAATCAAAAATCTAAAAATGGTCAACATTGGTCAACTGTGTGTTTAGTTTTTGATTTTCAGGTTGAAAGAAGGATTTGTTGTCAAGCTTGGAGCTTAATTTGGCCTATCTAAAGAAAGGCTTCTGTGGAGAAGCCCCTTGTTCAAGCTAGGGGTTGGTTGTAAGCTTTTTCTCATTTCAAAATTCCACTAAAAGCTTAGTTCCTAGGTAGTCTCTAATTGCTTGCTTATATCTTTTAATCTGTGCTTGTTTGTGTTGTTTGAGCATTGTTTGAGTAGTTCTCAGTTTGATAATCATCTCTAGTTTGTTAAAATTATTAGTTACTCATATTCTTAGATTTAACTGTCATAAATCATTTTAAGTAGTATACTTGTGCTATTATTGTGACAATCTGTTTCCAAGTGCTTAAATAGGTATATCTAATCATAATCAAGAGTTAGAAATCAAGTTTATACCCCCTAGTTGCAATCTGCTTTGAAAAACTTTAAATAGTTAAGAAAAAGGGGTGTTTGGATCAGTCTGTTTGATTGTGTTGTTGTTGATCTCAGAAGGTGATCATACCTCAAACTGTTTTCCTTAGTCACCATTTGGGAGTATAGACCATTAAAACCAACTTTTTTTCATTAAAAAGTCAAATCCTCACCATTTTTCCCTTCACAGTTAACTGTGAAGGTTTTGTGAGTCCAAATCACTTTCATTAATAGAAATAGTTGTTAATACAGTGGTAACAAGTTCAAATATAGCTTATTATTTAGTTTATAATCATTAAAAGCCAGTAGAAACTCAAAAAAGTCAAAACTTGTGATTTCATCAAAAGTCAAAAATTCATCTTCTCAGATTTTTGCTTAATTTCCAAGTTAAATTGTGAGCTGTGTGATGGAAGTTAAGGGTTGAAATTTGTTGTGGTTAGAGTCTATCAGCTGATCTTTAAGCTCAAATTTTGCTTAATTTTTGTGGAAGTCTAAGTGGGTCCCACGGACCCCCAAAGTGAGTTGCAGGGCAAGGTTCTGCCCTGTGCACACAGACCTCACCCACACCACCACCTTAAGTGGTGGCTGCAGCCCACCTCAGTGGACCCCACTTGCTAAACTTGGTCCCATTGAACCCCCCTCCTACCAGACCTTCCCATTTGACCATTTGTTTGGCCTCAGGACTTGTGGACCCCACCTGGTTTAGCCCCTCAAGTTTGTCCCTAATCTGAGTAACCTTTGGATTTGGAAAGTGCTTATTTGAACTTATTCAGCTTATTTGTGGTCAAGTGTTGTTGTTTCTGGCTTATTTTAGTGTATCTAACTTATTTGTACCCATTTTTACCATTGTGGACCCCACCCAAAGCCATTTGACCACATTTGACCAAACAGTCAACCAAAGTCAACTGTATAAGCCAAGGGGGTGTTACAGCTTAATTATAAGCTATTTTCAAAGTGGTTTTACAAAAGTTTTCTATTTTTAGTGGTAAAGTTAGTCTGTAAAAGAAAAATCCAAAAAAATCAAGTTTAAAATAAGTGATAGTTTCTATTTAATTCAACTTAATTTTAATTTTCATTTTTAGATTTTAATTAAGTACTTAGTGTTTTTATATTTTTATTAATTACCTTATATAGTAAAGTATTTTTAGTAATTTTTCTAGATTTTTATTTTGTCATTTAGTATTAATTAGATTTAATTTTAGTTTTCTTTATTATTAATTAATATTAAGTAATAAATATCATATTTAGTTTTTATAAAGTTAAACTTTGTTTTTATATTTTTCCTAGCTCTAATATAGTATAATAGATTTTTAGAAAATATAATTTTGAATTCTACTGTTCATTTTCTATTTTTATTATTTTAATTATTTAAATTAGGCTTAAGTTAATTAAAAGGTAAATAATTAGTGGATTAATCTTAAAACTTAATTTTTAGAGTTTTTATAATTTTGTAGGATTCCTGTGATGGTTAAGTAATTTTATAAATTTTATCTCAATTTTCTAAGTTAATTTAGTATTAATATTAATTAAAAGAAGTTTAATTAGTTTAATTAAGTTAAATAGTTTTCAATTTATAAAAAACCCATAAAAAGACAAAAATATTTATTTTTATTTTTTATACTTTCTTCAAGTTCTAATTTAAGTTTAGAAATTGTTTTTGCAACTTTTTAGTTTAATTTGTAATAGTTATAATTATTAGTTAATTTAAATTAGATTTTAATTTAGTTTTTAAATAGTTTAATTAATTAAATAATATTTAAATAGTATTTTAATCATTTTCATAATTTCATTTTCATTTTTAATTTTAAGTTTCAAAAAGTGTCAAAAGCACCCCCTGTAGTTTGTTAAACACAAAAATCCCACTTTTTCAGTCCGATTGCGTAAATCTGAATTGTGAATACGTGCATATATCTGTTATTTGATTTTTGTGAATATTATATCTGTGTACAAATACCATCATAACAGTAGCAATTTCAACTCCACATCATCTGGCTACTGTCCTCAGTGCCACTTTCTCAAAAACGATTTCAAACGACACCATTTCAATCTTGCTGGGACTTTAACGACCCGGGAATACACTATACTATCACCGGAGTATTGATTCTAAGCTGTTTTTGACTTATTAACTTTGGTCAATAATATCTGACGGTTTAGACCCAATCACCAAGGCACAAGTACCTTAAACCTATTCATGACCCTTGCTCCATCCTAGTCCATTTCGAACCAAAAACAAACCAAACAAGCCCTAATCTAGTTTTATTCTAACTAAGCTACAACAAGGGGTGTACTAAACCCTAACTAGGCCCAAATTAAGCCGCATCACTTTGTCTCCATAAAATTCACGCCCTTGTGGATATGAATCGAACAAACCATCATGTTCCATAGATTTTCAACAAAGTACAACTAACATATCAAGCTCATATTTGTATCCTTTTAAAATCATTCGAACTAGAACCTAAAACATGGACATTTTGCAAACACTTCATCATGTTTACTTCCTTAAGAACAAAGAAACCAACTAAGCCCAACCTAATTTATACTAGCTTACATACATGTTCAACTCCTAAACTAAACACATCACAATGTTCCCTAAGCTTACATAAAATTAGATTTGTACAAATATTATCCAAGAGACTTGTTTAAACCATAGCTAACCACCTCACCATGTCTCTTGTATTTTCAACACATAGGTCAAATGTGTCAAGCCATGCACATGGTAAAAATTTTTTCCATACGTAGTACCATGCAAATACCACAAAATTCACCAACTTACTTTCCTTATATGTCCCCTACTCTCCTGACAACCCATAACAAGGCATCTATTGAAACTCTCCTATAAATTCGACCTAGCCATCACTCTTTCTACCTCATCCTTTGTTCGAAACACACCACACTCTCACTCACACAAACACTACTGATCATAAACCCTAGAAAAAGTGGAAATAAGATTCTTTGGAGTTTAGAAGCTTGGAGAAATCTTGGTCTCACCTTGAAGTCTCTTTTGTCAAAATTTCCATCCATAGCGAGCACCTTAGGAAATCTGTAAGTCCTCTTCTTTTTGATCTTTATTCAACTTTATTTAGACCCTTATATATGATACTAAGCATGCACCAATTAGAAACCAAGGTCAAATGCATGTTTCCTTTTTCTTCCTGTTTTAACGAGGCAAACAAACACCCTTTATAAACTTGTGTTTTGTTTTACAACTTGGACACACATGATACAAGACACTAAACAAGTTAATAAATATATTTAAGAATCAGAAGAAGGAACCATTCAAGTCTTGAGACAAAACCACTTCTTTCTTTCCTGTTTCAGTTTTAACGAACAAACCCAAACATCCCTATTAAAATTCTTGTTGTCATTTTGAAGATTATAAATTATAAAACTACTTTTAGGAACCCTTTAAATATACTGGTATGCATGTTAAATGGTTACAAGAACAAGCTTATTAAGTTTTACAACTCAAAACCATGTTTCTGTTCTTAACGTGATCAGACAAACACCCTTTTTGCTTTGTGAATTTGTAAAGCTTAAAGTTATTTAATGAGACCTTTAAACAAGCTAAGTAAATATCTAATATGTTATAAAAGCGAGCAATAGGGATTTGTAAACTTTAAACTTGTTTTCTGTTTTCTGATCAAAAGCCAAAACCAGTCCCAATTCACTCCCAAACACCCCTTATACGTCTCATTTTTCTACCACAAGCTTCGGCTTATAAGACCAGCCAATAGACCCTTGTAACCATCACCTAGGACACTTCTAAATGCCCCAATAACCGGGTCAAAAAGAACTAAGTATGACGTTTTACTCAGGCCTTGTTTCCTTGTCGCGAGTTACTAGACCAAACATCCCTATTTAAAATTTTCGACATGTTTCTAAACACAAGACCCTTAAGATTGGATATAGATAATCTAGGAATATATATAAACATGATAGGATACTTAACGAATCAGTTCATAGGCTTTAAAATTGAAACCCAGGTGGTTTTTGTATTCTGTTATAGATCGATATAGGTACCACAGTATTAACTTCGAACAATTATTTCAC
This sequence comes from Artemisia argyi, assembly GCA_030686995.1. Taxonomy (NCBI): domain Eukaryota; kingdom Viridiplantae; phylum Streptophyta; class Magnoliopsida; order Asterales; family Asteraceae; genus Artemisia; species Artemisia argyi. The sequence continues at coordinate 167,443,487 of CM060701.1, read as the reverse complement.
CTATCAAACGTGTACCTAAGAACCTAAACTCAGGGGCAAAGCGTAGACCTTCTAGCATAGATTAAGTAGGATCAAGAACATAGGAAAAAGATCAAGTAGATTCGTTTTTATTCACCTTTCTTTTTGGCCTGTCGTGACTAAAATAAAACCAAAACACTTGTATATTTTTACATAAAAACAGTTTTAAACACTCAGTTTTGGAAAATTATTGCGACCTAACCATAATAGATTAGAACCTCTAGTCTGAACCTTGTTAAAGACCACCTGGCAAACTTTTGAAAAGATCAAGAACTTTGTAAAAATATTGTACGGATTTGACTAAAACTAAGCTCGTTTTTGTCTCGAAATAGATACCAAGAATACTCTTATAATTATTTTTGAAAAACTAAAGGGGTATATTTTGTAATAAATAAAAGTTGGAGTGTTCTTGGACCAAAAATGTAATTTTTACAAAAATCATTTAGTACAAGGGCTGAAATTGTCAATGATTGATAGTTGTGGGTATAAAGTGTCATTTTAGAAACTACAAGGGTAAAAAGTGTAATATTTTTATATAAATTCCAATAATATATTTTTGGGAATACGTTTTAACACATTTAAATGACTCAGGTTATTTTATAAAATGTATATATATATATATATATAATAGTTATATGTCGGGAACAAGTTTTTATTAAACTTATATAGGTAATATACCGAAATCGAATAACAAACCATAAATTGGAAAAATAGTAAAATACCAATAACTTTTGAAGAGACTTCATGTTATAATAACTAAAATAATAATTGTTAACAAAACTTTTACGATAAATATTAAACTCATATATACGTAAATACCAATACTGAAACTTGACATAATCAAATCAGGTTTCGTGTCGGAGACGTTTATCAACTTTATTTAAGTTGATTTCCATTCAGACTGCTTTATTACCCAGGTGAGTTCATAGTCCCACTATTTTTTTTATACATTTTCTAAACTTGTGGGGAGATACATGCTACAAACTGAACACAAGTATTTTTCTGTATGCTATCATGATCTGGTATTGCTTAAGTTAAACGTTTTTGCCATTAAAAGTCCCTCATATCATGAACCATTAATCACTTGCGAGTGAACGCGAATATTGTGAATAGATCTATTGGAGGTTGACAGCCCATTTGAGCTAGCCGGATAGATAGCCTTTGTGCTAGCCGGATTGATAGCCAAATGCACATTATTTAAGAACTACTAGGAAGTTGGCAAGCTCCTACTCGAGGGCATTCTTACTTACATCATCATTATGATGTCGGTAATTTATATCATTTTATGATATCACACACGTTAACGTTTGAGTTCATGAGGCTTAGTGCAGTACGCTACGTTGCAATACTACGTTTTATAACTATATGACTTGTGTTCAACTATTACTTATTTATAAACGCTGTGAATTCACTCAACCTTTGTGTTGACGCTTTTAGCATGTTTATCTCAGGTCCATAACAAACAAGGATGGCATGGAGAAGCATGGATACGGAAGGAGGACTAAAATTTTATTATTCTTTGATAAAGTATTTAACAAATTGTAAAGCTACTGGGACCTCATTTTGTAAACTCTGATATTTGAATAACAAAATTTCTAAAACAACTCAATTAGAGATTGTTTTCCTATTATTATAATTGTTGTGCCGTCGAGTAACACCCAGTTTTAATTCCGCTGCGTATCCCAAATTTGGGGGTGTTACAAACATGCTTTCCAACTTTTCCAAGGAATCACCGGAATCCTTGAACATATCTTCCAAATCTTTCAAATACGCCGAAATCTGACTTAAACTCTCCATTTCAACTTAAGCAATTACTAACTATAACATAACCATCACAAAAAAATCCAAATCACTAGCATGAGGGTTAGTTGTAATCAAATAACTCTTAATATGAAATAAGAACAAGTAAATTAACTAACTAAAACACTTAGAATTAAAAATAAACAAAACAAAATAAAAATGTTAAAATTTTTACCGAGACATCCATCCGATCGGTTTGACCTCCATCCGATCAGATGGCACAAATGACCACCTCCAACCGATCGGTTGGAACCCGCAACCGATTCGGCTGGAGTTTTCTGTTTTTTTTATATATATAAAAGACAAAATTTAATAAAACAGTAATTATAATATTAAAGACATTAAAAACATTAGCTAAGGTGTTCTTAAAACTACTAAACCATTAACTAAAATTAAAACTACTAAAAACATTAAAATGACTCATAATTACAACTTATAACTAATAATAACTAACATTAATCATATAATCATTAAAACTAATTAACTAAAAACAGAAAAATAAACATTAAATAAGAAAAACAGAATCCTAGAAATTTTACCGAGACCACCAACCGATCGGATGGACATCCGTCCGATTCGGTTAGTTGAAAACCAACTTTTTTTTTTTTTTTTTTTTTTTTACTCTAAAAATTTAAAATTTCACAAATTACAAACAATTTTATTACTAAAAACTAAGAAAATTAATCAAATCCCCAACAACAGCGCCAAAAACTTGATGTGCGTTTTATTAGTACAAGTTTTAAAATTTATAAACACGAATTATCCGATTATTATTTAGCACATACGAGCAAGTATACTTGTCCGGTGTAATAAAGGTGGGTAAGTCGACATCGTCCCAAGGGATTTGGTTGTTTTAGTAATAAGAAAAACGTTTGTTAAATAAGGGTTGTCAATCCAAATTTATGTAAAATATTAATTTAAAAGAAACTCAATAAAAACTAAGCATATACTTGTGTATAATTCCTTGATTGGTAATTAGGAGTATTATGACAATTTAAGTATAAAGTTTGGTGTAAAACTTGTTATGATGTGCAACAAAAAATGCGTAGTTATACAATCTATGATGTATGTCATGCTTTAACTACCACTAAGAATTCTATCACTTAAATGACCCATTTCGGACATATCAAATGAGTATGACAATTCTATAATCACATGGTTGTTTTGAAAATCAATTCTTTTCTTATGAATTCCTACGAATCCTTTCGGTCCTTTTTTGTGATGAAATCTTCTCAAATCCATTTTAACAAGTAAATAAGATGGTTGTCAAGCATCCTATTCCATACTAATTTGTGCACTAATGTTTTGGAATAAAAACAAGTTGAAATTCCTTTCAGACCTATTTTTCAAAAGATTGTTTTTACCAACAAATTAAGTAAGATTAGATGTTACTTCAACAAACTCATAAAATAGATATGTTTTCATGCATCACCTTTTTCATAAAAGAATACTCCATTAACCAATCACATCATATACACAAGTATATCACAAATTACTCCATAGCAATCATTTTAAAACACAAGTAAATAAGAAAACTTTCATAAAACTCAAAGTAACAATTGTTCATTATAAGTATCAAGGTGTACCTAGTCTTGAGAATTACAATGAATAAACTTGTGGAACTATAGCAACCACACTCCTCCAATTGCTCACTAACGTAAGTAAACAACTCCACACTCGAACCAATGCTTGAGACTTTAACTCAACACGTTCTGGACGTTTTCACAACACTTTGTAAACTTTCAGGCAATATAAGATAAACTAACAAGATATGGTGTAATACTAAGTTAGATATTTGGTGGTACAAGTAATTCTAGACCCTAAGTAGTCATTATATAGCATAATGACACTTATCCTCCAAGTAAAAACGTCCCTCTAAAGTTATTAAGCAGAAATGATCAGCCACACATGATTATGGGGAGTAAATACGTCCATAAATGCAAACTTGTAACTTCAGTCATCTCCATCCGATCGGTTGGAAACTGTCTGAACATTATTTCTTTGTCTTTTCTTTGTCGTTTTACATTGCATGCATTATTTTTCTTTGTGGCATGACTTTATCCATTAGAACTTGATATTTCCTTGATAATTACGTGTAGAAAACTTGTCTTTATCAAATCCTTTTGTCCATGCAACGTTTCTTTCTTCCTTGATCTTCTTGAAACTCTCCAAAAATGCATGACCACTTCATTTCTTCATCTTTTAATCATTTTTACCTGCTTTTGGCTATATTTGCATGCATAAACACTTTTCCACGATTAAGTAACAAATATATACAAATATGACCAATTTCCATGCATAAAACAAACAATAACGTGACTAAAAACATGTTAATTTTGAGCGTTATCAGATGGGGAGGTTTATTACAGATTTTGCTTTATCTGGGCAAACTTTTATGCCTTTGGTGCTGATATTGTAACCCAAGAACTTCCCCTCTTCCATTCCGAAGGTGCATTTATTAGGGTTTAGTTTCATATTTAATTTTTTAACGTACGGAACATTTCCTCCACATCTCTTATAATGTCATCTTCTGTGCGGCTTTTTACGAGTAAGTCATTGACATATACCTCCAAGTTCTTGCCAATCTGTTTGTAGAAAGCTTTGCCCACCAGCCGTTGGTATGCTGCTCCGACATTCTTGAGTCCGAATGGCATTTTGGAATAACAAAATATTCCCTCGTTAGTTGTAAGTGCTATCTTGTCTTCGTCGTCCTTTTCTATTTGTATTTGATGGTAGCCTTTGTATGTGTCTAGGAAACACTTGAAGCGATATCCGCAAAGAGATTCCACCTTCCCGTCTATTTCTGGAAGTGGGTAGCAGTCTTGCGGGCAAGCTTTGTTTAAATCCTTGAAATAGATGCACATCCTCCGGCTATCTTCATGTTTTTTCACCATTACCGGGTTGGCCAACCAGCTATGGTAATGTACTTCTTTCATGATACAGGCTTCGACTAGCTTTTCGACTTCTTCACGTATTGCTCTGCTTCTTTCCGGAGCCTGGCCTCATTTCTTTTGTCTCACCAGGGTGTACCCTTCCCGGATATTTAGACGATGTTCCGCTATATCCCGCGGGACTCCTGACATCTCTGTTGGGCACCAGACGAACACATCCAGGTTTCTTTGAAGCAAGTCACATAATTTCTTTCGACCTTCCTCAGTAAGGGTAGGGCCTATTGCAATTGTCTGCTCCGGATGCTCCAGGTGAATTGTGACTTTGATTTGTTCTTCCATTGGTGGATCGACCACAAGGGTTTCTTCTGCTGTTTCGGAAACCATCGCATTCTATCGGGATGATCTTTGTAAAACCCAAAAATTCGAAAAACCTAAAATTACGCATAATTTTGAATTTTTATATTCTAAATTAAACCTTAAACTTTATATTGTATACTAAAATTAAAAGTAAATTATATTAACATAAGTTTACTAACTAACAAATTTTGTAACTTGCCTAAATTGTATTCTAAATTTTTAATCCTAGCAACATACGAATTATACAATCAATTAAGAATTAAAGACCCTTAAATTTCGGCCTAATGATATCATATGTAACAAACAATTGAAAATGCAATCAACACTGATTATATGACATATAAACTTACCAAAGTAAGACACACGCTCCTTCGTTCTATCTACTATAATCAGTATTCCCACCCTCTTCTTCTTTCATTCGAACCAAAACACAAAACCCTAAAACCCAAAAACATACAAACGGCGACTAGTTCTCTTCCATTCCCGGGTCAATTCAAAGGCTGGAGCAGAGGGTTCGATTGTAGTATTGTTGGAGGCTTTGATCGGGTGCGGGCTCTGGTTCGAAGTGGTGTGGCCATGGGCTCCTGGTCTGAGTGACGGTTCTGTTTTGTAAGTCGACAGAGGTTGTGGTGGTGTTGATTCGGTTGTAGCCTTAGTCGTGATGCTGATTCCTACTATTCTCCAGTCGATTCGTAACAAGGTTGCAAAACCACACATCAAGTTTTTGGTGCCACATGAAATAACAATTTGCATGAATGATTACGTAATATGCATGAATGGTAACCTATTATGATCGACCTAAAAATATGTTGTGTTCGTATGGCCTGTTACGGTTGTCTTGAGTGTGCTTTGATCGATATAAAACTTGTTAAAATCTCACACATATACAAACTATAAGAAGAATATGTAGAACCTGCTTGTTTGTTCGACTAATTCATAAACAAGAAAAGGGGTGTCACGACTTGATAATTATACGAAAGGACCTTTTTGCTGTAACTTGTTTGATAACGAGAAATGGTTGTGGTCTTGTTGAATCTGATATTGAATAACACCTAAAACATCACATGAAATCATAAGAATAAATGTATGGAAACCCTAATTAAATTGTCACACCTCGTAATTTCCAGTCATTTTTCCAAGCCTCGACAATTTACTATTCACAAGTTACTATTCATCATTTACTATTCATCGATCACTATTCATCGTTTTTTAGGTCAATTTGACATTCCGAGACATATTCAGAAATTTTACTATTCACTTGACACTATTCATTTCCGGAAGAATTACCACTATTCACGTGCATTATTCATGTCATCGTAAATTTAGTTTACGAGTGTTCAAATTCGCGTAACCGTATTGGTTCAGGAGCGAATTCATGCATTATTATCA